>CATIWF010006072.1:0-197361 GCA_949630135.1 Balakata baccata | reverse complement strand
TAACATCATCCACATATATTAAAAGGCAAATAACAGTAGTAGATTTTACCTTAGTAAACAAGGAGGGATTAGCTTGTGACTGTAAATCCTTGTTGAATTAGAGAGCTGGTTAGTTTGGCATTCCTTTGCCTACTGGCCTGCTTAAGACCATAAAGAGATTTTTCAAGTTTGCATACTTCGTTAGAACAATTAAGACTAGAAGGAAGTGTCATATATACCTTTTCAAAAAGATCTCCATGTAAAAAGGCATTTTTTATATCTAATTGTTCTAAAAACCAAATTTTGGCAGCTGCTAAGGCTAATAAAGTTCGAATAGTGGTCATCCTTGCAACTGGTGCAAAGGTTTCTAGGTAATCAATACTTCTTGTTGTGTGTAGCCTTTGGCTACAAGTCTAGCCTTATACCTCTCTACTGTCCTCTCCGGTCTGTACTTGATTCTAAACACCCATTTGCATCCAATTGGATGCTTTCCAGGTTGCAAATATGTTAGCTTCCGTGTGTTATTTACGGCAAATGCTTGTAACTCTTCTTGCATGGCTTGCTGCCATCTAGGATCTAGTAATGCTTGTTTGTAAGAATTAGGTTCAGATTCACAAATAATATTAATAGTAAAAGCCTTATTTGCAGATGATAATTTATCATAAGAAAAATATTTAGTTATATCATAAGAAGATGATTTTACCTTATATAATTCCACATAAGCTGGATTGCATCGGGCTAAATAGCAATGGTAATCTTTAAGGTATCACTTCAAGGAAACAGGCCATTTCCGGCGGTCTGTTTCTTCTATAAAGGCGGTTAAAAACACCTCTAGTATTAATAGCGACAGTTGCCAAAACCGCCTCCAAACCGCTATTGTTGATTCTGTCTCAACAAATTAGCAACGGTTTGGTCATTCGTCTGGATAGAAATTTTTCGTAGCGGCAGTTCTATTGTGATGGTTATAACCACCCCACACAATTTTTATTTATTATTGAGCTACAACAAAATTGATTATTGACGGTATTAATGTATAAATACCGTCATTAAAAGTTTTTAGTGAGGGGAAGTATCCGGTCACTGTTCCCTATTATTGCCTCTCCCATTAAAAGTGAATAATGACTGTATTTGTATCTCGTCATTATTGTTATTACCACTCCTATTCCTCCCGTCACTAAATCATTTTTCAACTGGAGGCTTACTCTCGTTGTTTGTAATTTTTCATCTCATTAAAATTATAGTTACCAATAGCATTTCCTCACTATTTAAATTTTTCCCTCTCACTAAAAGCTTTGATTACCAATACAATTTCCTCTCACAATACTATAATTGCATATTACAAACTATTTTACACATAAATTAATAGCACCAAATGTTGTAACATTTTAAACTAAATACAAATGCCACAAATTTAAATAACTATAATGCATTACTTTAACAAAATATACAAATTTGCAAGAGTTTTTTTTTTTTTTTTTACTAGAATTTGCAAGAGTTATACCTCTACAATCATGTATTCTTTTAGTACTAAAAAAGCAGCAAAGCTACAGGAGTAATCACTACAAAAGATTATATAAGAGTTTATCTTTCTCATCTATTCCTAAGTATTCAAAATAGCTTGTAAGAGTTCCACATACATTGATCCTGTAAAATTCTCTTCACAAGCTACCTACAAAATACCAAAAAAAAAAAAAAAGGTAAATAATTGACATTAATCTTCACAGTCAATAATAAAATATTATACTTTAACTAACAAGATTTCATACCAGGTAATATATTTCATATTACATTAGTTCAAAGATTAGTTTGTAGATCACATACTCAGCTTAACAAAAGCAAAATCAAGAAAAATAGGACATTCAGCAAAGAAAATCTCACAAAAACTTTAATGAACCAAAATGTTAGGAAAAAGATAGTTGATGAACTTACAATGTGCAGCTGCAAGGGAGATTCAAAGTGAGCCAAATCATCAAGTGTGGAAATGTTAGCAGAATTTTATCAATTTAGCATTCTAGAGTACTTGAGAGTTGAGGTCATTTCCAACAATAGCAGCACCATGGGAGAAGATTACTTGCCTTGCCTGCTCAATTTTAGAAAACTTAGCAAATATTACCATGGGATATATGCACTTCA
This sequence comes from Balakata baccata, assembly GCA_949630135.1. Taxonomy (NCBI): domain Eukaryota; kingdom Viridiplantae; phylum Streptophyta; class Magnoliopsida; order Malpighiales; family Euphorbiaceae; genus Balakata; species Balakata baccata. The sequence continues at coordinate 195,249 of CATIWF010006072.1, read as the reverse complement.
ATTCATCCAGTATTGATCATTACATCAGCTTCACAGTGCTATAGTATCTCTTCAAGTATCAAAGCAAGTATATCTACACAAATTCTAACCTTAGATTCTAGTCTCTTTTTCTTCTCTTTTGCTTTAAGTTTCGCAATCTCCTTCATCTTTTCCACTTATAACCCCACATGGTCAAGTTAAAAATGTTATGCTTATAGATGTGACAATATGCACAATTAGACAGGTATTTCAATCAAGTTAAGTGGACTAGGCTTTACCTTGAATTTGAATCTTAATTTTCTTAATTAAAAATAATAAATAAAGTTACGATGAGAAATCAAAATGTAAAAGGAAGATTACTCAATACTCACCCACTTTGTCATAGCAAATAACTACCAATGGCATCCCTGCATTAATTGGCAAAGAGAAATTGAATGTGTTAGCTTATATGCAAAATCCATAAACTTAAAAATGATCCACAAGGCATAATGATCTGTTCGTATAGGATCAGACGTTAATCACACCAAGAAATCCAAATTTCAATTCAAGAGAAAAATACAATTAATCCAAGAAAAGTAGAATATTAATCATTTCTTACACATGAGACCATATTCCAGTAAACATATAAAAAGATAACATTGATTGCTAAAATAATGAAAATTCAACAAAAAGTAAAACCTTGATGGGCAATTGTTCACAACGATTCTAAAATCAAGGTTACAGAGATTTTTTGTGTAATTGTCACAGCAAGCATAAGACATCCATGAAAGCTCAAACCCATAAACCAAACTTCAGTGAACTTCTTGTTCATCAAACAAGAGTCCAAGAACCTAAAGTACCAGAGTATCAATTCATGAGCTTACTTTTAACTTCCATAACAATAAAAACTGTTCACTGAAGGGGATGAGCAGATAATTGTGCTGAATAACAAAACTTGAAATGGATAAAAATTAAACAGAGTATAGAAAGCAGAGAAATAAATTAAATGAAAAAATTAATTTGGAAGCAAACCAAATTCTACCCAGGTGATCCCGGACAATAATTATCAAACAAAAATTACAAAACCATAGTTTATTCCATTTCTTGGATTCTCACACTCTTAATAACCCTTGAATTTGTACGAGTCTATCCAAATGCTGACTATAACAGATCAACCCAGCAGACAAGGGAAAAATGACAGAGCCTTTCTCAACTTGTTTTAGCCAACTTTAGTTTTTCAGCTTCCATAGCAGTTATCCTTGTGATACATTTAGACCCAGAAACCATTCACATCCTGTAAAGTGTAATCAATCTTTCCTCCATTGGATAATTTGAAAAATTGGACAAGTGCAAGGACAGGATAAAAGAAGCCACTACTATAAATAGATTCAATAATTTTCCAATATGGTTAAATTACAGAGATATTAAAAAATCAATCAACCATATAATTTGTAACATTGAGAACACATAATTCCTCACTTCAACTGGAAATGAATTAACCACATCTCGAAAGTCCATCTCATTTGCTCTTTTCCATTGACTTCTTCTACAGAATGAAATTCCAAAAACTAGCACTCAAAAACTAAAGAAATCATGAAATTTGAGAGGTAATAAATTTACATTATTGTCCAAGAGTGCAGTTTGGGCACAGGAAACATGAATGAAAACATCACACTGTCACAGCTGGCAACTGTTATACTCTAATTTCAGGATTCCTTTGCCGCTACAGATGAACTGAGGCTTACCTCAAGAGTTTTGTAGGGTTTGGTCTTCCAATTACAAGAGTGTAAGCCCTTTTAGCTGCACTAGTAATTTGGTCTTTCATTTGATGAATCATGTTAGGTAACCAGCTGCATCAAAATGAAAAAGATCATATATAATTATCCATATGTTAACAAGATTAGGAGATGAATGACCTAAAAAACATATTATTTGCACAGATCTGCTAAAAGGAAAAAAAAAAAAAAAAAGCCAATTTGAGATTGTTTATCCAGAAGAGGCAACATCTATCGCAAATATGCAAAGACAAATTACCTCTTTAGCGGCAATAATCCCTAATCAAATCTAAATTTCCCAATCGGCGCCTCCACGTTTACAAATTTCTTCGAGGGCTTCGAGCTCTCACAATTTGGTAAGCTCTACGCTTACAACTTACAGCTTGCATATTTTGATGATTCTTCGTGCTCCACGCTTACATCTTTGCTCTTAATCTTCTTTTAATGTTTGATTTTGGAATCCTTGAGAGAGTGGGAGAGACAGAGTAGTTTGATTGGGGTAGAATTTTTTAAGAGGAAGTGAGGTGATTAGAACACTTAACGCGCTAAATAATCCCTCTTAAATGGAATTAAAAATTAATAAAATCGCATTGTAACGGCCAAATTGTCAACCGCCTTTACTACGTTGTCCCTGTAAAGTAGGTTTAAAATGTATACTTCCTCAACATAGAAATATGAAATACAAGATACGCATTGGAAAACTCTGGGGTAATGCCAACTAATAGGCCACTTCATCAATTCTGTCTAGAATCTCGAAAGGTCCTATGTAATGGGGAGCCCATTTTTCCTTCTTACCAAATCTCATTATTCCTCTCATTGGTGACACCTTCAAAAACACATATTCACCAATTCCAAATTCCATATGTTTGCTCTTAAGATCTGTATAACTCTTTTGTCTACTGAAAGATGTCTTCAAATGCTCATGAATGATAGGAATCTTCTCTGACGTAATTTGAACCAATTCAGGACCTGCCAATTTCCTTTCACCTACTTCTTCCCAACATATAGGAGATCTACACTTTCTGTCGTACAATGCTTCATATGGTGTCATCTCAATACTGGCATGATAACTATTATTATAAGCAAATTCAATCAAAGGTAAGTGCCAATCCCATTGTCCTCCAAAATCCATAACACACATTCTTAACATATCCTCTAATGTTTGGATTGTGCTTTCTGATTGTCCATCTGTCTAAGGATGAAAAGCTGTACTAAAGTCTAATATAGTACCAAGCTCTTCCTGTAACTTCCTCCAGAATCTCGAGGTAAATTGTGGTCCTCTAGTTGACACTATAGAAATCGAAACCCCATGAAGACATACAATTCTCTCAATGTACAACTTAGCATACTTAGCCATAGAATAAGTCGTCTTCACAAGTAAAAAGTGCACTGACTTGGTCAATTAGTCTACAATCACCCAAATAGAATCATATCCTGTGGATGTCCTAGGCAATCCTGACACAAAATCAATAGTAATTCTCTCCCACTTCCATTTAGAATAGGAAAGGGTTGCAATAATCCTAATGGCTTCTGATGCTCAAGTTTTACTTGTTGACAAGTCAAACACCTGGACACAAACTCTGCCATATCTCTCTTTATACCATTCCACCAATAAACACTCTTCAAATCATGATACATTTTGGTAGAACCTGGATGAACACTATATGATATGTAATAAGTTTCTTCCAAAATTTCTTTCCTTAGATCTTCTATACCAGGAACACATAACCTAGTTCCCATTCTAAGAGTTCCATCATTATCTATCACAAAATCCTTAGCCTAACCAGCTTGTACATCATCCATAATCTTTCTCAACTGTGGGTCTTGATCTTGTGCTGCTTTAATCCTATCAATAAGTACAGACCGAACTCTAAAATGAGCTAAAAGTACTCTATAATCCATCACCTCCAATTGCAATCTATGATCGTACAACTCATGCAACTCCTTAGTTATTGGTCTATTTTCCACACTAATATATGCAAGGCTACCAGAGGACTTCCTACTCAAAGCATCTGCCACAACATTTGCTTTCCCAAGATGGTATAGAATAGTGCAATCATAATCCTTGAGTAGTTCCAACCATCTCCTTTGCTGTAAGTTCAACTCCTTCTATTGGAAAATATACTTCAAACTCTTGTGATTTGTATAAATCTCACATGTCTCACCATACAAGTAATATCTCCAAATCTTAAGTGCAAAGATCAGTACTGCCATCTCCAAATCATGAGTGGGACAATTTTGTTCTTTTTTCTTCAATTGCCTAGAAGTATAGACTACCACTCTATCATGCTGCACCAAAATACAACCTAAACCAACCCTAAAAGCATCATAATACACTATAAAGCCTCCTGTTCTAGATAATAAGGTCAATACTAGAGTCGAAGTCAAACAATCCTTTAGCTTTTGAAAACTTCTTTCACAGGCATCTGTCCACTGGAACTTGACATTCTTTTGAGTTAATCTAGTCAAAAGTGTAGCTATTCTCGAGAAATCTTGCACAAAGCAACGATAATAACCTATTAAACCTAGAAAACTATGGACCTTAGTCACTGTTGTCGGTCTTTGCTAGTTAGTCACTGCCTCTACCTTTTGAAGGTCCACTTGGATACCATCCTAGTCCCCACATGTCCTAGGAAAGCAATACTCTCCAACCAAAATTCACACTTAGAGAATTTAACATACAACTGATGTTCCCTCAAAGTTTGCAAGACCATTCTTAAATGGTTTACATGTTCTTCCTCATTATGAGAATATACTAGAATATCATCAATAAAGATAATAACAAATTGATCTAAGAATGGCTTAAATACCGATTCATCAAATCTATAAAAGCTATAGGCATGTTAGTGAGTCCAAATGACATCACCAAAAACTCATAATGGCCAAAACGAGTCCTAAATGCTGTCTTGGGTATATCCTGTAGACATATCCTCAATTGGTGATAACCGGAATGCAAATCAATCTTAGAGAAACACTTGGCACCTTGTAACTGATCAAATAAGTAATCTATACAATGAAGGGTGATGACAATCAATGTAGAGACAGAGAGATCTATCTTTCTTTTTCACAAACAAAACAGGAGCACCCTAAAGAGAGGTACTAGGTCTAATAAAACCTTTATCCAGCAAATCCTGCAACTGATCTTTAAGCTCTTTCAATTCTGCTGGAGCTATCTTATAGGGTGGCATAGAAATAGGAGTCGTACCAAGTACCACGTCAATTGAAAACTCTATCTCCCTATCAGGTGATAATCCTGACAAATCTTTTGGAAAAACATCTAGAAACTCACGAATAATAGATACATCGTCAACGCTACCCTTTTCCATTGAGGTATCTCTAACAAGTGCAAAATAAACCTTGGCAACCGCGATGTAATAAGTGTCTAGCTGTGAGAGCTGAAATAAGAATAGCTAGGGATGCACTCACATCTCCTCTAAAACAGAACTCATCGTCACTAGGGATTCTAAAAACTACCTTCTTATCTCTATATTTAAGAGTAGCATAATGCACAGCCAACCAATCCATCCCTAATATCACATCAAAGTCCATCACATCCAATAAGATCAAATTAGCTAGAAGAGCTCTACCTTCTACAAATACCGGACAAGAAGGAAAAATAACATCAACTTCTAAAGCATCACTCAAAGGAGTAGTCATAGATAAAGGAATCTCCAACTTAGCTGGTTGTCTATCTAATCTCAAAGCAAAACTAGGAGATACAAAAGAATGTGTTGCACTCAGATCTAACAAAACTCTACCCTCAAAAGAACATATTGGAATAATACCTGACACCACTACATTCGAGGCTCTAGCATCCTAAGGAGTAAGGGTGAACACTCTAACCTGTCCATGACCTGCCTGAAATGAGCTAGAAGCTTGACTCTAACCTGTGCCACCTGTCCTGGCTACTAATGCTCTACTAGCAAAACCACAGCCCTACTGGCCTACAAACTGAGAACCTGCCTGTGAGTAACTAGGAATAACCAAATACACTAGCCAGGTATCACTTGCAGAAGATCCTTAGGAAAAGGTCTGTTGTCCCAAAAATTGAGGACATGATCTGGCCATGTGACCCATGTCGCCGCATCGAAAACATGCACCACTAGTATAAAGATAAGGTCCCTGATGTGACCTGCCACACTATTGACAAACACTGGACCAGAACTAGCACTACTATGACTAGAACTCTGTCCACTGCTATTGAATCCCTGACCTGGTCTAAATCTTCTGTTACCTTGATGATGCCTACCCTTCTTATGACTTTGAGGTCCTCTCTGTCTAAACTGTTGATTTGTACTCTTAGAATAATTTTCACTACCAAAGAAAGTCCTTAAAGGTTGAGTACTAGACTATCCCTCAGTTTTATTCTTCTTCTTCTTGCTCTCATCAGAAATAATACCATGTTTCCTAAAATCTACTTCCATCTGTCTAGCTAGATCACAAATTTCTAGAAAACTGCTCTTTCTAGACTAAACCAAAAAAACAAACTTTGGACCAAGATCTAAAATGTACCTACTGGTCTTTAATTCCTCAGTACCAACTGCATATGGAGCATACCTGATGAGTTGTATAAACTGTCTGGTATACTCTGCCACTGACATATCACCTTTCACTAGAGTCTCAAATCTCACCCTATATTCCTCTCTGAGACTAAAAGGAATGAACTAATCCTTAAATCTTATCCTGAACTGTCTCCATATCATATCATCTAAAAAAAGGCCGTACATAGTCTCTATACCACTACGATGCAATTCCAGTAATGGAGAATCCAGCCATTACAATAGATCGCCTATCCGAACATCTCAAATCATAGGCCCTCTTCTCAACCTCATCAAGAAAATCTATGGGATCTCCTTTAATCCCATCAAAATCAACATGTCTGAGTTTAGTGTACTTAGACATTGGGACATCATCCCTAACAATAGATCCTGATCCACTAGCTCTGGGTGGAGAAGCCTGTGCAGCCGATTGTTGGTGCACTAGGAGCTGCTCTACAGCTCTCTAGACTCCTTCCATGCCAGTTTGTAGCCAACCATACCCGTAATAAAATCATCAGCCGATACTCCTCTAGTACTGGGTATCTCATGAACTTCACCCTGGGTCTGTCGAGTTGTAGCTCGAGGTCTACCTCGCCTCCCGGTGCTCTGTACCAGAGCTGTAATTACATGAGGTGCAGAAACCTTATCTTATGCCTTATCAGCTGATGATGCAGCTGCTGTCACTTTAGTCCTCGGCATACTAAAAATAAACATATAGCTATCAAAAAGATAGTATACTCTCTATCAATTTACATTGAAACTAGAGTCAAAGATGCTGCAAAGATGAACTCGATCCTAACTCTGCAATACAAAAAGCTAACAACATAGGCCATAGGAAAACTAAACATATAGCTCTGATACCAACTTTGTCACAACCCAAACCAGGGACCGTGACCGGCACTAGGGAATGGGTAGGCTTAAGGCCACCAAAACATGTAGCAAGTCTAAATATAAATATACCTCGTATCTCAATAATGCATTAATATAAACCCTATTAAATATATGCTTATAACCATAATATCTCCATGAGAGAGTGTATACTCATCCAACATATTTTCATAGAATATATAGTCTAACATTCCTATATAAGATAATGCGGAGATCTAGAATATGCAATACAATACGAAAATTAATTTTAAAAAAATATATTACATCAAGCCCTCGCGAAGTAAACAAGATACAGAGTAATCCGAAACAATCTGAAATGATATCTACTACCTAAGAAAAATAAACGAGAGGAGTTAGCCTCTACTGAGTGAATCAATATCATATAACTTTATAATACACAGTCACACAATATTATACTAATACCATATATACATGCAATGAATTCATGCATCATTTAAAATCAATCATCAAACAATTGGGTGAGTAACTCAAGCAGAACCCTAAAACTCAATTCTACTAGCCAATGACTCTCTTAATTCCAAAGGACTAGCACTCTGAGAGCAAACTCGACCAGGGTCCTTCTCTCTAGTCATTCACTTATCCAAATGGTGTCGGTGCCCTGAGAGATGAACTCAACCAGGGTTATCGCCCTCAGCATCCATATACATATCATATCATAATATATTGCTTTCCCTGAGAGACAAACTCGACTAGGGTATATTATCAATCCCTCTATAATTATAAAATCATCACTAGTGTACACACGGTCCTGATGTAACCATCAGGTAGCACAATTTGCTATCGTTCTCATCCCAATAATTATATCACAATATCACATCACAGTCTCACCCAAACACATCTCCAGCAAAACACATTCAAGCATATATTACTATGTGTATATTAATAATAATCATAATATAATAATAATATATTATTTAATATTAATTAGCATGCTAGAGAAAATGTAGGGGAGAGGGGTAGCATGTTATAAAATCATATAATATTAACTTACATATCTGTAAATTCCTCAATAAGCTGCTCTCAAGACTTTGGTGTAGCTGGTGGGACATCTGCAGAATCTATAAAAATATAAGGAATATCAATAAAATATCAAGAATAAATCTTAAGCTTAAACTTTTCTAAGGTTTTCCTATAAAAACTTTTACTCAAATTTTAACGTAATTTCTACCAAAAATTCAGCAGCACCTCCTTTAAAAGCTAGGCAATCTCCCGCTTACGGGTCATAATTCTATAAAATATATCATCAACATCTCAACATAGTCAATTACAATCTAGGTCTCCAATTTATTATATACCTGATCAACATACATAATCAACTCAATAGTCCATAATTCAACTTCACTAATAACCACCTCATAATTTTATTATAATGTCTAAATATATTTTCCAATAATTCTTATAATCATACAATCCATCAAATTACTCAATAAAATAAATTTATCACATTAATTAAATAATATACTTAAATTTCACAAATAAATTCATATCTCACTATCTAAAAATGGCACGAAGGTGTGGCTGGTACCGGATGATTCGATTTAACGAGCCGGAGATTTTGCCCAAAAATGTCCAGTCAGTGGTTGTCGGACTCCGGTAACCAGAAAATTTCCAAAGATAATGGAATGGCAATCAGAAGGTGCCAATAGCTCCCTCAGGATGTGGGGAGTCCAAAAGTACAAGTCTTGTGTCTTGGAAGTGACTGAAAACGCCTAGATCTACAAAATTTCTAGCGGCTCTAACGAGAAAACCTGAACTCCGATCAGCCTCCAAACGTCTATTCCCAAAGCTCAACCAGTGCAGTCCAAGGTTTTTGGACCTCCTGAATCCATTTCCAATGTCAGAATCATAAAAAGAGGTTAGAAAGATGGAGAAACGACAAGAGCAGCCTGATGCCAGAATTTTATGCTGCCGTTTTCTGTAGTTGTAGTCAGATTTTGGAGAAACAAAGTCACCAACATGTTGGGCAGGTCAAAAACTACTTGTAGTCTGAATTTTGCATCGATCGGAGGTCGTTTGAGTAATGATCGGAAATGGAAGTGGAAATGGTGGTGGGAGGTAGAGAGAGATAGTTAACACCATATTTATAAACGGCAGTATTTTCGTAATTTTTATATCAACTCTCGAATTTTACGGAATATTTACCCACAAAAATAATTAAATCATGTATTATAAAAATTAAAGGTATTATAATAAACTTTGTATGGTAATCATACACTAGATTAGACGGACTGGTTGAATCCATACCATGTTGCCTAAATACACATATATTTGTCTCCCTATGTCTATTCCATACAAAGCTTGTGACACCCCACTTATATAATAGGAACAATCCCATCATATAGGTGGAATGTCACATAACTTAACTGATTATATAAATTTGTCTGAATTTATTTCCTTTTTATTTAGTAATTTAAATACCTATTTTTATAATGGATTCAACATTATTTTTTCCTTATCCAAAGTATATATATATATATATACCAACGCATTATAATTATATTCACATGTTAAATATTGCTAACTATTAGTCATATTCTTAATATATTTACAAAACGAATCAACTACCCGATGTATGATCAAAATAAAAAACAAAAGTAATAAGTAGCCAACCCTTTAGTGGAGTCTTATTTGTTTTTTCTGATATGGGGTTGGACTGCTTCTTCTCGGTTAACTTAATATCTACAAGCTTCAATTCCTGCATGGGAAAAAAAACTCACGCTAAGCTATCTCTAGCTTAGTGATACATATAAACATTTAAGTTCCCATATGCATTCACACAAGTTCACAACATATATCTCATAGTATACTATAAACAATTGTGCATGCAGCACAAAAAGAATGTGCATACCGATATACAACATCATTATTTATTAATGATAACATATAGTACATTTTTCAAATTTAATATATCACATTATATAATTACAGCTCATGTTATACTATAATTCATATAAAATAAATAAGACATGTTATATCACATGATTATCTCTTACCTTGTATTTTTATATTAATTAATTAATTTCTATATATTATTTTAATATAAGTAGCCAAAATCCTGTTCCTGGACTATTTAGATACGAAGTGTGAAATAGGAACGCTCCATGAGCTTAGGCTACCCTATTTACAAAAAATTCTCAATCAATAGTGCTTCGCAAGTTTAGGCCAGCTTGATTGAGCATAACGTCATTTATATATAATAGGATACAGGACGTTCTATAAGCCTAGACCCCCCTATCCTTAAAATTCATAACTAAGTCGGTACCTTATTTTCCCTTAATGGTGCACTACTATCCTAAGCTAGCTCTCAGATAGAGAAATGGGCAAATAAAGCTATTATTTATTTATTTTCAATATGTTCTTATTTGTCATAATCAATATACATCTTATATATACATTACCAATGCACTTTCACAATTAAAGTCATGTAATCATATGATATTTCATTAAAGACATAATCACGTAAATGATATCGACATACTTTAATCACAGTTACAAATTATGTAAAAATACATAAAATTGCCATGTAACACAAAATCTACCATTTAACATATAATTAAATCAATTAACACACAATCATGCATCAAAGCGAACAAAAATGTCTATATGTACAAACCATAATAGAGTTTTTCCAAAATACAAGATTATGATGCTTGTCTACTCTTTAGTTCTCCAACTTGCCGTAAACCTAATTTAAAATACAATTAATTAATACATTGTTAAAATACTTATTCTTAATTTAGTTTTTAAATAAATAATTAAAGTTTTCCTAAGTAGTACTTTGACCTTTTATAACTGTTAACTATATAATTTTCATTATATATGTCCAATTTATATGATTCTTATTTCTAATTAAATTTAACACATAAAGGTACAACATATTAAAATTTCAGAATTTTTAGAGTATTACATAATTTTAATGTAATTGCAAAATTTATTCTATCTTCTACCCTTGGGCAGTTTGGAAATACTAAATTTAAAAATTTATATCTTTCAACATGTGCATTAAATTATTATAAAACTTTATGAGCAATTAGTAAAGATAATTTAAAACATTTCTCATGCTTACTACTTTTATTTATTCTATCTCTAAGGACCTCATTTAAAAGGGATAATATAATTGATTCAACTTAGAGTGACAACCGACTAATGTCCTTTTTTATAATCATAACTCACAAAATACACAATATTTTAAAGTGTAGTTTCCACAGAAATTTAACTAGATATAGAGTTAAAACTTTTATGTTCTATACTTTAATTAATTCAGCCTAAAAATAGTCCAAAAATAAATATGAATTTACTAGAGCTGCATAGATACTAAAAGCAGCTCAATCAAAGGAAAGTCATGATTAATTTCATAATAACTCAGCCTAAACAAGATGAATATATAAGAAATTTAGTATAAAACTAGAGTATACATAGGGCTACAACTTTTATGTTTTGAGCTTCCATAAATTCAGCTCTTAAAATAATCAAAACAAACCAACAAAATGAGTATCCCATTGATATGTCTCTAGGAACTAGTTTCAGTAAATTACACATATCTCTTCCTATAGACTAAATCATGCAATAATATTTATATATCCATAATTGTAAGACATAAATCTACAACTTTTAGTTAATACTTCTCCAAATTCAATCTCTATGGGCATCAAAATCGGGATACAAAATACTGCCATTACACAGCCCTAATAATTCTAAATAACCCAAGAGTAATGGAGAGAAGATTACTTACCACAAATAAATTATTTTGGACTAAATTTTGATGCAAATCTTGAGAGAAGAGAAAGAATAATAGGGCTGGTGGGTGATGAAAGGAAGAAGAGTAGAGAGAAAATGACGGACAAATGTAGAACCTACCCTATTTATACCAAAATACTTGGTTCACTGACTTAGCAGAAAAAAAAATCTGGACCCCTTTTTTTTTTGTTGATCTTTTTTTTTTCTTTTAATTCTAATTAATTTTTTTAAACTTATTTATCTACTATTATTATTTTTATATTTTTTTTATATATCTAGTCATACTAGTCTCTATTGAACTGAAATTTAATCATATAATCTAATTTAATCAAATTAACTATATTAACAATTAAATTTATTTTAATTTCTAATTTAATCATTTATTTAATTTTATTTCTAATGTCATTTATGTAGTTTTTATGTATGTTACTCGCACTTATTCTACTAAGCCCTAATTAGCGGGCATTACAAAGTAGTAATAAGTATTGCTCACAATCCTATCCAATATAATAGGACAAAGCATATTGAGGTTAATCAACACTTCATAAAAGAAAAACTTGATGCTGAGACTATTTGCTTGCCATTTGTTTCTTCTAGTTAGCAACCAGTCGACAACTTAACCAAAGGTCTTGCAAGACAGAACTTTGAACATCCAATAAACAAATTGGGTATGATTGACATCAATGCACCAACTTAAGGGAGAGTGTAAGAAAATTAGCATATTTGATTCATAAAATCAGGGCATATTTTATTTCCTTCTATATTTATTTCCTTTTTATCTTTTTTTTTTTTCCTTTTTCTACTCTTTGATTGTTCTATTTAAACTTGTGTAATTCATTTTATTCAATAAGAAATTAGGAGTACAATTTCTCTCCCTTATCCAGCAATAACAAATCAGATTAGCAAACTAATTGCACAAAAGTTTTCCAAATTAATTCATCTATGGACTAGAATTCCAAAAGAACCTTAGAATAGAACCAATTCATTTTAGCATGCAATAGACATCAAAATAACTTCATGAATATCTCATAAACATGTAATAAAGGTGCTAGAACCGAAATTACATCATGTAAAATTATACAAAATCAAACAATCCTATCACATGGCTAGGTTGCTAACCCTAGTTATGTTGTCTGTTTGCATATAGACCAAAAATGATTTTTGTATCAAATTGGGTACCATTCAAAAGTTAAAACACATTTTAAAATTGTCTTAAACAATTTTTGATAATCAAATTATCAAACAAAACCGAACAGCCCTATGAAAGAACTCAATCAACTACCTTGGTCAATTAAAACCTAGTTTTTCAACAACTTAGAATAAAATTGAATTTCATAAGTAAATCTTATTTATATCATCTCATAATAATTCAAGGCATCCAATATCATCATATGAATAGATTCGTGAATGAAGAAAAGAAATCAAAAGCCTTTCGCAAATCCAAATAGTTTTTCAAATTAAAAGGATCCAAAATGCCTTTTCTAACAATCACATTGAAACTTCAATCAAAATCAACTATGATATGCATAGAAAGGCTTCGATATCAATGTTGAGTTTTATATATGCATCACATAAAAGGATGTAGTGGAATTTAAAATTTGTATTAAACTCAAACTATGGAAATGCCCTACATTATCATAACTAAATAATCCATCCAAGGTTGAAGATGATTACCTCTTTGATTTTATTCTTGTTTCATTATCTTATTAGGTTATCACAAACTATAACATTCCAAATTAGGACCGTATCTAATAGTAATCAATGCAGAGCAGAAGAACAAAACCGCAAAAGAGATGGCTTGATCAATTAACTAAGTTCTAGCTATGTTAATTGATCTTTGAGAGAGATGGAATAGTTGATTCACAATTAACTCTAAGGAGGCAGCCTCGAAAATAGTTTGTAATGAGACTATTAATATGTCTTCTAAACCAATTTAGACTAGGGTTGATGTAACCCTAGGTTTAAGCTTCCTAATTAGACCAGGTTTCTTAAACTGACCAGGTTTGTGCTTGCGAACCGCCTTGGCATCATGCAATTCTTGCTCACGAGACAATCTCTCGAGCGGGTAAATAAGTAATGCCAAAATTATAGAGTTCATGGTCACTTTCGCAATTGCGAATCTCGTCGTGAATACAATATTTGTGCTCGCAATGGCTCTTTTGTGACAGTAACAAAATTTACAATCTTGAAACCTATTTTGCAATCTCAATTTTGTCCGAACTCAGTTTTTTCTCAGTTTTGGATCCGATCTAAAAGCCCATTTCATTTCTTCTTTAAACCTTCAATGAGTGTAACCTATTAGGTTATCGGTTATGTTGGCCACTCAGATCAACACTTGATCTCGAGCATATCAAGAGAGGTATATGATAACACATCATGACCCCCAATTGATCGTAAAGTCAGTGGTCTAACTATAAACCCTTCCATCGATAATTACCATACATTTCATCTTTTCAACTTCCTATATCTTACTCAGATCAGAGCATGGACTATGTGACAACTCTCACTAGACTGACTAAGCGATATCTAGTTCAAGTGATGTTAGATCTTTTCTATAAGACTCATTACTCTAGTAGATATGTCTTCGAAGACCATCTTCAAGACATGTCCACTTTGGCCAAAGATTTTCAAGTAATGATCTCGACAAGAGGCCATATGTATACTCTCCATCTATCAAGAGCGATGAATCCTCTATAAGCTACTCAACTACTTTCGAATACCTCAAGTTGTATGCAATCACTACCCTTTAAGTGACTTTTGTGAGGAATAAGGAATGAAATCAAAGCACATAATCAATATCCGAGATAACCTTAAGCACCTCAAGTCTAAGGATACTTGCATCATTGCCATGATGAAACTATCACTGACATTGAATAGATAATCCATGTGATTGTCTCATATCAGGTCATCCAATGTGCTTGACTACTCTAGCAAGCATCCACATGTTAACTCTAAATATCTCATATCTACGGCTTATGAGATTTACGGTTTTACCTGGTCAATAAGTATAATATGTGCTAGTCTTTCTAGATTAATAATATTTTATCTTGTTAATCCTATGACTAGGAATAATTTAAAGATGAATACAATTACACGTGATAGGTATCTTATCATCGTGATTTCTTTCATGATGTGTTTCATATGCATATGAATATTTACATAATGGCTTTAGCACTTGCATGATGTGTTTCGTATCTTTAGCACTTGCATAATGGCTTTCTTAATAAATGAATATTTACATCAAGTGCTAAAGATAATTATCTTTGGAGCACCTCTCCAACAATATGCATATATTATTTTTTAAAATAGAATATTTATGCAATAACCATTAATACTTCATAATCTACTTCAATATTACAAGCAACATTAGACATCCAATACACAAATCACAATACTCAATAATCAACAATCCATAAGATAATATTTAGAAGCAACAATTCAAAGACAATAATTAATTCACTAGTCACAATAATACTCAACAATCAACAATCCAAAAGATAATATTCAACAATTAACAATTCAAAGACAATAATTAATTCACAGGTTTTTCAAAACTAATTCCAAATTGCATTTATAATTTATATGATATTTTGCATAAGTAAATTAAAAAGATTTACATACATTCTCTTACAAAGTAATCGGGCCACATATATCGATTTTCATATGTGTTTTCTTGACTATATAGTCCACATTCAAAAATGTAGAAAACAAATTAAACAAAAAATAGAAAATATGTTAAAAATTAATAAACTAATAGCTATCTAGTTATCATACTTTAAATAAATTGACCAGCTAATATTAAAAATAACATACCTTAAGCAATGTGTTATTACTGCTATGATATGTAACAATTTCTTATATATGCCTCATGACATAATATCTGCATTCTACAATTCTGTCTTGTTAAGACATTTAAAATAGAAAAAACGACAAAAAATGTTAAATAAATGATTAACTCATAAAAAACTTCAATCTAACTAGTGATTAGGATTATAAAATTCTTATCGAGATATCACTCCAATTTAGCTTAGCATCTCTATTATTCCCACCTATACAATAAGTTTTAAAGGTTTTCGAAAATAAGTATATATCAAAATATGCATTAATATATTGAAAACTCAAAAAAAAAAAAAGTATAGAAACTATTAGCTAGTATCATAACTTACAAGTTAAAGTACGGTTTCACACTTATATCTCTACTGCCATGGGCTAGAGGATTCATAAAAAATATCTCACTCTGTTCACAACAAAATACTATCAACATCGGTTACTAGAGATATACACATATGTTGAAATTAATAAAAATGTTGAGAATAAAAAATAAGCAAATATGCATGAATGTAAATATTATCTTACTCTTGGAAGTATGGTAGTAGAATGAACTTTTTTATCTCTCCGTTCATTATAACTTTTATAATATATTTTTTAGTCATTTTAGTCTTATGGCAGTTCAATCTTACAATAGTATACAGTATAATTTTACATCATAAAAAAGTAAATGATTGAGACATTTAATCACTCCATGAAGATGAGTTGAGCCATGTTTTTCATACCCACTTAAATCCTATAATCATCTTCTGAATACATAAACATGAATCTTATAATCATCTTTTGGATACATATATAACCTTCAATCTAAAGGTTTTTTTGTACTAGGGGGTTAAAATTAATTTAATTCTTAATATATCCGCTACCTAAATTCAATTGTGCAATCGTATATATTTTTAAATTTTAATTATTACTATATTAAATGTTATTTATATAATATTTAATTTTATTCATATGTACTTAGTGCTTGTTTAGTTCAACTTTTACTGAGCTTTTTGCAGTATAATAAACAAAAAATTGAATTGAATATTTAGTTATTTCAGCTTTTGATTACTTAAAAATTTTATATGCAAGCTTTTACAATTTATGCTAAAAGCTGGCTTTGTATTAAAAGCTGAATTTCAGCTTTTAATACTAGCATTTAGATATTTAATACAATTTTTTTTATTTGTACATAGATCAATTTATAATAATTTATATTGCTTAAAAAATATATTTTCTATTTTTTCTATCATATATTATATGTATTATAAACAAATAACATTAATAATAAAATATATTTATTTATTAGTTATTTTATAAAGTATAAATAATTTCCAATCGCTGAGTAGTTAAATAATTTAAAACCAATAATGAACTACTGATTGCCACAATGGCTACTGATAGTTAACTACCATCGCTGGCTACTAATAGCTGATTGTCATTGCTAGCCACTAACAACTAACCTCCACCTATTGGCCACTAACAACTGACTGCCAACACCAAACCAAACAACCCCGGTCCTTGGTTTAAATTTTAATTATATAACTTTATATAGATATTTGTTTAATTTTCAAACTTTTTTTAAGAAAAATAATTTCATTCGTTCGAACTAATAATATGTAGAAATATAATTACAAATTCGCTAAAAATTATAGATGATAAAATAATAAAAAATTCATATTACGTAGATTAATAACATAATAAATCAGTTAAATGTCAAAACTTTTGATAACATTATAGTAACTAGAGTATTTACGATTCCAATTCTGTAATATACTAATAATTATAATCTGATTTATTATATCTGTTGTATCAAATATGATTTGTGTATCTGAATCGTCACACAAAAATAAAACGACACGACAAAATGATGAAAAACAAAACGTTGTAATAAGACGATGAGTCAAACATCACAATAAAAGACGAAATTACGAAAAACAAAACAAATTAAAAAACCTTAATCTATATAGAATAATCACTTATTCTAAAAAAATAAATTGATAAAAAGATATATAAAAGAGTAATTTTAGGCCTAAAATTACTAAAAGCACCCTTCCTTGGTTAACAAAATTTGATGGTTAGAAAAAAAATAAAAATGTACAAAAAAAAAAATGGCTTGTGTTTTCGCACTTTTTTAATTTGAAGCAAGTTTTTTTTTTTTTTTTTTAGTGACAGAAGAGGGCTCGTGTTATATTCCATTAGCATATTTGGCCATAACACCGTTATCACATCTTACGTGGCACGCTGATATGTCTTCTTCATCCGTTTTATCACCAATCAACCAAATGGTGCCACCGGTGGTGACATCGCCGAACCAACAAGCGACCCACCAATTCCTGTTGTCAGTCCTCTCTCAACGCCTTTTACCATCCATCTACATGAAAACCAAAAATGTTTCTATTGGGTTTTTCACATTTAATTAACCCATTAAGCTTTTCCTTTTCAGGAATCTTTGAAAGGGTCTCCTGCTTCGCATATCGGGTCTTCAAGTTTGATTTATAGTCTGCACATAAGCAACCTCAATTGGGTCACTAGTTGAAAGGAGCACCATATCACAAATAAAAACCCAGAGATCGAAAGGAAAACCCCAGAAATCAATTGCTTGTTAAATCCTAATAAAAAAGAAAAAAGAATTTATTCAATTGCAATTAGAACCCAGAAATCACCAAATCCAGAAACCAACTTCAATAATCAATTAAAACTTCAATTGCATTTAGAACCCAGAAATCACCAAACCCAAAAATCAACTTCAATAATCAAAATGAAAAAATGGCGTTACAAAACCCAGAAAAAGAAAAAGTGTTCTTGAACTGAAATCAAAAGAGTACAAGTAATGGAAGCTATGTGACGGTGAAGTAAAAACGATGGAATGAAAAAAAAAATCATAATTTCTAGTGATGGAAAGACAACCGCGATGGAAAGATGGTGAGGTCAATGCAAAGTAAAAGCTTTGCGACAATCATCTTCATCGGTTGAAGATGAGGACGGTGCTGGTGTGAGTAATAGAAATTGTGATTTAGGTTTTGGAGAATGATTTGGGATTAGAGTTTTTTAAAAAAAAAGGAGAAATTATTTATAAATGACACAGATGCCAAGCCGCTAGCCTTGTAGGACTGTTAAACGGCATTATGGTTAAATACTGGTTTTTGTTAACCAATATAACACGAACCCTTTTTTGTCCCAAAATAAAAACAAATACCTTAAGTTGAAAAAGCATTTTTTGTATTTTTTTCCTAAGAAAAAAGTTGAGGGAAAATAAGGATAGATCTTTGAGAAGTTTTTTAAGATCTTGTGTTTAATTTTCAAACTTTAAAGATTATGATTTGTAACCTAAATTATATTATAGTTGATTATTTAATCATTAAATTTATATTTATTTGGTTAAATGGGTAACTATATGAGTGTGGATAGTAAGAGTTGGATGGCTTAAAGTTGAATGGATTTAAAAACATATAGGACACTTGTCCGTTTGTCATCCTTAAAAGGGATTCAAATTTTGAATATTTTGGAGACGGTGTTAATGTCTTTAACCAATTAAACCAAATGAAATTTTTTATTTATTAATATTGACAAATTTAAATTATCTTTTTTTTTTTTCTAATTTCTTAATAGTAACCCTAATATATCTAGATAATTTTAATCCTATTAATTAGCTTTTGTAATTGCTGAAAAAGTAGTCGCATTATTTTTAAAGCGGAGGACTTTGAATTTGTGATGTATTTTGTCTGTCATGCAGTTGATGTCTCTCAACACTCATAAAGTGACAAGATATTCATGAGGTATAACTCGTAACGATTAAGTATCTGAAAAATTATTTGTAACACAAAAATATTTTAATTGTTTAACTCGTAATAATTTTTTTTGTTTGAAAAACGTTTTTTTCCAAACACAATACTAAATGAATCCTAATAATTGAAGACATAAGTATTGTTTAGTTACAGAATAAAAGTTAAGATACTTTTGTGTTATAAATAATTTTTAAAGTACTAAATTGAGATATTTTTATATTATAATTAATTTTTTAGATACCAAATTGTTACGAGTTAGATATTTAAATTACTTTTGTATTATAAATAATATTTTAAATATCAAATTTTCACCCACATATATATATATATATATATATATATATATATTCCCTCACTTTCCATCGTTAAGGAAACTTTTTTTCTTTTCAGGATTATTAACCAATCTCTAAAAGTCTACTTACACATGGGTTTTCTTCGTACACAAAGTCTCCTGGATTTTGCTAATATTTTTTGTCTTTGCACAAACCCAGATTTCTGACAAGTCTATGAGAGCTTACTTTCAGCTTTATTCTGAGAGTTCCCTCTAAGCAGTCAAACCGTCATTTTGTCTTTCACTTTTGGTTTTGAGCAGTTTAATCACTTTAATCAACTTTTGTAACAATAACTTCACCTACTTATATACCTACCAAAAAATTTCTAAGTAACTCATGTCATTTATAACTAATTTAATCAAATGGTAATATGTATAATTGGTTTTGAGCAGTTTAATCACTTTAATCAACTTTTGTAACAATGACTTCACCTACTTATATACCTACCAAAAAATTTCTAAGTAGACTCATGTCATTTATAACTAATTTAATCAAATGGTAATATGTATAATTAGTTTATTCAATTACTGGTTAATATAAATACAATATTTCATGAATATGTATAAATTTAATTAGTCCAATAAACTAAACTAATATGATAATTTATCTATACCTACCTTATCTCTAACTCTTTGAAATTAACCCACAACAGCAAAAATACTGGCATCCTATTCCTACCTTATCCCTGGACAATTCCGGTCCATAACAAGTATGGATATCCATCCAGTACAAAATATGTATTTAATTGTTTTTCATCATTTTTTTTTATAAAAATTTTTAAGCCAAAAATAAAAAATGCACTAAGTAATCCCAATTAGTTTGTCACCATCTTAACCATTTTCATTATCTACTCAGGCTCAATATATAATTAAAAACAAAAGAAAAAGTATACTAGTTTAACAATGAGAGTTGGTTAAATAAGAGAAGCACAAAAGTCAGGTCCACTCATCCACTAGTGATCTCTAACTGTATTAGCTCTATGTCTTGCAAGTTTATCCTCTACTTTGCTTCCCTCTCAGTAAATATGAGAGCTGACGATGTTCATGACATCATTCATATGCAAAAAATTTGAACATTGTTGTCTAAGACACCAAGGCACCCTATGCATTTTGCTTCAAAAAATGTCTATGGCTTATGAAGAATCAAACTCAACCAAATATTCAACCATCCATTCTCAAAGGCTTTTTTAATTGAGTAAATAACACCATGGAGTTCAGCATGAATGCAAATTGAGTGCTAAGATGCAATGGAAAGGCTCGTATAACAAAATCCCTTCTATTTCTTAATACTCCTCATATACCTGCAATACTTGATGACCCAAAAGTTGAGTCATCCATATTAATTTTAACCCAATCTACAGGCGGGTGATGCCAGACAATCGAAATTATTTGTGGTGCTTTGGAAGGCCAGGCTTGCACAAATAATTTTTTGTAGAATTTATCTCTCTCAGGGAGTTAAACATAGTACCCTGCTTATAATAATCGCCTTCTTTCACTACAGCCCAAAGAGATCTTAATGTATAAAAAATATTTGTTGTTTTTCCTTCACTGATAGCCAAATTTCTTGTTTTCCAAATGAGCCACACAACATTAATAATAGTGGAAACCCAAAATGTTTGCAATTGAGAAGTGAAGCATGCGTGTGTCGCATCACAAATGAGCTCTATAAAGCTCCCATTTAGCTTGATTTGTTTCTGAAAGAAAGAAGAAATCGCTTTCCAAATTTCAACTGTAAATGGGCATTCAACAAGAACGTGATCCAAGGTTTCCACATTTGAATGACACAAATAACATATTGAAACCACTTGTATCCTTTTTCTCCTCAACTCATCATGAGTGGGCAATTTATTCTTGCAAGCTCTCCACACCATAATCGACTTGGATGGGGGAAGAAATTCCTTCCAAATAAATTGACATAACAAGTCCAGTTGAGGATTTCTTCTACCCAAATTGTGTTGCATCATTGCTTTAACTATATAATCCATATCGATTGAACCAGTCCATATGCAGACATCGTCATTCTCCTTTAAAAGTAGAACCCATTGTATTTCAGCATTCACATGTTGCAGCAAGCAGGGAGGTAAATTCTAGGTGCCATCAACTGGAAAATTTTGCATTTTTGAACTCATATCTCCATACTACATGTTTGAAATTTGCAAACAATCACATAATGGAAGATATATCCATTCATTAGTTCAAAAATATATATTGGAACGTTTGACAATTAGCCACCGAATTGACTTTCGCATCTCCATATAAGGTCCTTTAATTGAACTCCAAATTGAAGATGTTATCAGAGTATTTTTTGGTAAATCGGAACCTTTTAATAGCTTCAATGATCCTGATTGTTACGAAATCAAAGACCAACTTAATTTACCCAAAAAGGCTAAATTTAACTCTTCCAGCTATATTAAACCCAATCCTCCTTGTTTTTTGGGCACACAACAAACCTTTCATGGAACTATCACAAGCTTTTTTAGTTCCGTATAACTTGTCCAAAGAAAATTATGAATGCATCTTTCCATTTTATTCAGCAGAGGCCATTTATAGATCATGAAGGAATGAAGAGAACTCATCATGACAGAGTTTATCAGAGTTAAACAGCCGACCATTAAAAGAGTAGATCCCTTCCAAGTTTTGAACTTGCTAAGGATTTTATCTACTATCGGTTGCAACCACCTCTTTTTTGGCGCTCTAACGAATATGGGAACACCCAGGTAATTAGAAGGCATAGTAGTAGATTTAATTCCAAGCAGCTCTTTCATTCTATTAACTCGTCTTGGTGCAATTGTTTTGCCAAAGATAATATTTAATTAGCCTAATATACTCTTTGTCCTGACATAGAACTACAAATATAAAAAACATGAGCAATGGTCTTAATATTCTCCATAGTTACTTTCGCAAAATAAGAATATCATCAGCAAAAAGAAAATGAGAAGGAAGGAGTACACCCCTAGTATAGGTCATAGGCTTAATAGAACCATCTATAATTAGCTTAGTCATCTATCTGCTTAAGAACTCCTCAACAAGAAAAAAATGAATAGGAGACAATGGATCCTTTTGGCAAACACCATGAGAGCAAGAAAAATAGCCATTGACTTTGCGATTAATCATAATAGAAAGTCGAGCAGATGAAAAAATCTCTAAAATCCAATCCCAAAATTTTAGAGATAAGCTGAAAGCCTCCGGGACATCCGTCAAAAAATTCCATTCAACTGTATCAAAAGCTTTCTGGATGTCAATTTTTAAGGCCATATTCCCTCTGAGGCATTTTTTTTTGTTCAAGATATTCACACCTTCTAAGGCTAAAGTGATGCAGTGAGAAATATTTTTGTTCTTGATAAAACCAAACTGATTTTCAAAAACAATTCTAGAAGTAGTAGTGGACAATCTATCAGTAAGAATTTTTGTGATGATTTTGAAGCAAAAATTGCTCATAGTTTTTAGTCGTGTTACGAAATCAAATACAAGAAAATAGAGTAGGAGAATTGTTAATTCAATATTCAAAATAGTAGAAAATGGAAAACCAATCTGAGACCTGTATAGCACACAGTTTCCTTAAGACAAATTCGCCTCCTACACGGGTGTTTAGGATAACCGGCGTTTGTCTCCCAGGATACAACAGATTCCAAGTAGTTGTTGAATACACAACACCTACTTACAGCGAACTTTGCTTTGCCACAACCTCTATCACTTGAGAAGAAAAAGAAGGAGAAGAAAGAAAGAAACAATCAAAGTATGCTATTTTCAACAACTTGAAAATTCAAGCTTAAACCACCTATTTATACTAGATGGAGGAGACAATGGATTAATTGTGATTAATTTCCTTTAAATGCTGCTAATAATGTCTTTGTAACTCTCAAATAATGGTGAAATTAATCTTTGAAATATCAGAAATGACATTGTAAAAGACATGAAACTGTCCATTCTGAAACAAAATCCACACGGGCGTGTGGATCCACACGGGAGTGTGGATCTGCCTTGCTCACTCATCCTGCAGACACATCAACACGACCGTGTGGATCCACACGGGCGTGGCAGAATGTCAACCGTGTGGATCAACATGGGAGTGTTGCCAAACTTTCCAGAAATAAAAAAAATAAATTGAAAAATTGGGCTTATTCAGGACCATGAGATTTTGGGCCGACATTCGTGTACGCAGGTGGCTCACCCACGCATTGGCTCATCCCGGCCTATGGATTTGCACCCCCCTGCGCCTGAGCGCGTGAGAGAGAGCCTTCCATTTTACTTTCTTACCCATGTAAGAAAGCATTTCTATATATAAACACAAGTCCAACTTCAATTCTTAGTGATGTGGAACAAACTCCCACTCACTTTCCACTTTTAAATCTCCTTATCATGGATCTTACTTTGAGCTTCAATTTCTATTCACACATTTTCCATTTTGAGCATATGAATACATTAATTCATAGTCCTCATGTCAAAGAACATATATCCGGGTCTTTTTTTCAAAATCGAGTTGTGGGACCCACCCGAATAATCCTCTCAAAATGGTTCATAATCACAATTTTTCCAACAAGTCGATATTGCTCTACCGAAACAGCATATGAAGTTTTGGGTAGCAATATCATAATACTAGAATTAAAGCTATTTGTGAGAACCATGAATGAAAAAACTTGTAACAACCTTACAAACATCTTCCTCGATAATATCCTAGAAAGCTAGATAAAAGCAACATGTATAGCTATCATGACTAGGGGCACTTTGTTGATCCATTGCATAAATTGCTTTTTTAATTTTCTCATTGTTTGGAACATGAGTTAATTCATTATTTTCCAACTTGATAACCATTAAAGGGATAATATTGCTGACCGATATAACACTTGATATAGAAACCGAATTCGCACTGAAAATATTGCTACAGTACCACACAACATGTTTTATCAAATTAATATCATCAAAACTATCATCATAGTCTTCTTAGTATAAATACCGTGTAAAGGTTTACGAATTAAATATAGGTGATGGAAGAAAGACGTGTTGTGATCACCTACTTGCAACCGTCTAACTCAACAACGCTCACAGTATAGAATGTCCTCCTAAATAAGATGCAAATTAAGTTTATCAAGTGCCTCCAACTCTTTGCTGTGAAGTTCTTCTATCAAATTTGAATTTCTAACAAGTCTTTCTTATAATTTTTAATGTTTTTCTCAACATCCCTAAGGACATTTTTGTTCTGGTTCTGCAAAACTAGCTGCAGGTGTCGAAGTTTAATATGAAGAGATTGCATTGGATAAAAGACCCAAATCTTGTTTTGCCAAATTATTCTCTACCATATTACGAAGGGTAGAATTTGTGAACCACATTGATTAGAATCTGAATTTGGGCATATAATTACCATATGATCATAACAATTAATGGTGAATGATCCGAAAAATGCCTACCAATTTAAAGTAACAAATATTTGTCCATGAATCGAAAAAATTAGCAATTGCTAGAGCTTGGTCCAACACACTCTCAACTCTTTGATAGCTAAATCTGTCGTTGCTCATGTGTAACTCAATCCCTTTGAAGGAATAGGCCATTAAATCACAGTTGTCAATAAAATTCTTCAAATCTCTAAATGGTTGAGGAGATAGAATACTTCCTTTTTTTCATCTGCTCCCAAAATAGAGTTAAAATTCCTAATAACAATCCAAGAAACTAGAATATTAGCTTTTAAATTTTGCAAGATGTCCCATAAATAACGTCTTTGATTTGCCTAGACACTGCAATACATGAAACTCAAATAATATGACTTGTTAGCAAAATTGAAAGTCAAGCTTATATGTTATTCAAGCTTATATGTTATTCGTGTACTTGATGCCATGATAGTGCCATTACCATTGTTTGAACAAGTACCCATGTCACGCCCACAAGAAGGGCTTAGCAGTAATAAAGTAAATGTAGCATACTATGAGTAAGTGAATATGATTGAAGATGATACAAATGAGTTATAAGATGATTTAATGGTATTCTGATAATTTGTCGGAAGTATTTCGGAGTTTATACGAGGTGCATAAGGGGTATAAGGTTGAATTTGGGTATTGGGCTTTAAAAAGGATTGAAAGAAAGAAGGAAATGGAAATTTAAAGGGTTTCATGCCTGTGACTAAAGTGTTACGGCTATGACTATCGAAAATTAGGCAAAAGGTGAACTGTTTGGCCTTTGAATGTCACTACCAAGCTTTAAGAGTCATAGCCGTGACTCTGGCCATGAGGGGTCTGCTATAAATAGTTTCAGCCCCATTTTGTTTGTTTAAATCGAGCTTCCAAAGCCCCAAAACCCTAGATTCACCCCCAAATCTCTTAAACTCCATTTTCCACATGATTTGAATGCTTCTAAGCCTCTAAACACAAGATCAAGATTTGAGGGAAGATTTAGGACTTTACCAAGGAATAATAAGGAGCTAATAAGAGAAAGCTTAGAGCTTGAGGGAGCTTGGGGTCTCCCACAAAGTCAACCTTATTTTCTACCTTCTAAGGGTAAGAAAATATATCTCTTCAACTCTTTTAACAAGTTTATGGTTGATTTATGATTTTTACCCAAAATGGGTAATGAGAAGGGATTTTGGGTTCCTTCAATGAAAAACATCCCTTAAAGCTTGATTAAGCTAAAAACCATATTTTTAGACTTATTTAGATGTTATAAGATCTAGTTAAAAGGTTTTAAGTTGGGTTTCATATTTTCCTAGCTCTATGTAACTATAGATTTGTGGGCACTTGCTCCTTACACTACTAGAAGAGAAGAGCAACGTTTGATACATTTTCTAATGGCTCTTCGTGATGACTTTGAAGGAATTCATGGAACTATTTTACATCACAATCCGCTACCTACAGTCGATTTAGTTGTTAATGAATTATTGGCAAAGGAGACATGTCTTAAGTCTCAAGTAGGAAAAGAAACCTCTCTAATTTCTACTCCATTAGTTTTTGCTACACCATAAAAATATTTTGTTCCCAATCAGTCTAGACCTCATGTAATGGCTGCCCCTAATGAATGTAGTTTCTCTAAAGAAAATGGTCATTGGAAAGCTCAATGTTCTAAGCTACTGAATAAAGGTAAGAATCCACAATCTCTACAACAATATTTTCAACAATAGCCACCATTTTTTACACAATCTCCACAATAGAGTCAGCCTTAGAATTTCAGAAGCCAATCACCATAAAGGTCTTTTAGGTCTTCTAATCCGAGCATTACATTTGCTGCTCTATCCTTAGATCTAACTATGATTAAATAGTTTCAAAAGTTCCTTACCACACAATCACATGCTATGTCTGCCTCTTCCATTATAGGTTTGTCTTTCTCGAGCTCTTTAGGTACATCTTCCTCTTTGTGGATTTTGGATTCTGCTACTTCGCATCACATGTAACCTGATTTGTCTTCCTTTAACACTTTGAAATCCAAACTGCCCATTTCATTGTTAATTACTAATGGCACCCCTATGCCTTTAGCAGGTGTTGGTTCTATTGTCACATATTGTTTTTCTCTTTTTGACATGTATCACATTCCTAGTCTTACTTTAAATCTTATCTCTATTAGTCAGTTATATGAGTCTGCGTACTTAGTTTATTTTTCTTCTTCTGCTTGTTAAGTACAGGATCCACAATCCCAGAAGTTGATTGAGATTGATAGTAGGAAAGAGGGACTTTATATTTTGGATCAACTCAAAATTCTGCCCATTGCAACCTCAGCTCCTAGTGTCAATTTGTCATCCTTTTGTTTGAGCAATAAATCTTATGCTTTTTATTTATAGCATTATTGTCTTGGTCATGTTTCTGCTTCTTGACTTCAATTTTGGCTTCTACAGGAGCTTTAAGGAATTTAAAAACTCATGATATCTCTAATTGTAATGGTTGTAAACTTGCTAAATTTACTATTTTACCCTTTTATAAAAGTATTTCATTGTCTCATGCTCCTTTTGATCTTATTCATTCTGATGTGTGGGGACCTTCCCCTATTGTGACTAAGGGTGGATCTTGGCATTATGTTTCATTTATTGATGATTATACTCGTTATTGTTGGGTCTATCTTATAAAACGTCGTTGTGAATTTTTACTTCTTTTTTATCAATTCAGAAATATGACTAAGACTTAACATTCAACTGTTATCAAGTGCTTCAGTTGTGACTTAGGTGGGGAGTATACCTCTCATGAAGTCTCTAATTTACTAACCTCAGACTAAACAATTCTTCAAACCTCATGTACTGATACTCCTTAATTAAATGGAGTTGGTGAATGAAAACATAAACACCTTGTTGAAACAACTAGATCTTTGTTCTTGTCTGCCCCTGTTCCGAATGAATTTTAGGGAGAAGCAGTTCTCACTGCCACTCATTTGATAAATAGAATTCCCATTTCTCATAATTCAGGTTTGTCTCCTTATAAGAAATTGTATGGTCATTCTCCTGATTATTCTTTGTTATGTGTTTTTGGCTCTACTTGTTTTATTCTTCGTCCATATATAGAGCGTAGTAAGTTATCCTCCCGTTATGTCACGTGTCTTTTTAGGTTATGGTGCAGGTCAAAAAGGATATCGTTGTTTTGATCCAGTCAGTCAAAAGTTGTATGTTTCTCGTCACGTTATGTTTCTAAAGCATATACCCTTGTCTTCTATTTTTGCTTCTTCTCCCAACATAAATGAATCTAATTATGTTACTATTGATCCATTTTATGTTGATATTTATGTTACTTCTCATGATAATTTTATAACCTCGGGTGATCCCCCTCTAACTACTATGGACCAATCTTCTTCTGAACCTGTAGTTCCTACAGAACATCACTATCCCCTTCGAACTTGTAAGTCAACTCAACGCCCTAAATTTTCTTATTCTTGTTATTCTAATTCTTTTGTTTCTTTCTTAATCTCTATTCATAGTCTTTATGAGCCTTAGTCCCATAGAGAAGCAGTTATTGACCCCTTATGGCAGTGAGCTATGGCTGAGGAACTTATTGCCTTATATTAGACTCATAGGATTTAGTTCCTTTTCCACCGGGTAAACGTCCAATTGGTTCATATTGATTCTATAAAATCAAAACCAAATCTGATGGATTTGTTAAATGGTGCGAAGCTAGTTTAGTTGCTAAAGGTTATTCACAAGAATATGGTATGGACTATGAGCATACCTTTGCTCATGTTGCAAAAATGACTACCGTTAGTACTCTTACTGTAGTTGCTTCTATTTATCAATGGGATGTTTCTCAACCAAATGTCAAAAATGCCTTTTTGAATGGTGACCTTCAAGAAGAAGTTTATATGGTTCCTCCTCCTGGTGTTTCTCATCAACCTAGTGAAGTATGCAAACTTAGAAAAGCTCTCTATGGTCTTAAGCAAGCTCCTCGGGCATGGTTTGAAAAATTTTCTACTACTGTTGTTTCTCTTGGTTTTCATCAAAGTCAACATTATTCAGCTTTGTTTGTCAAATGTTCCTCTACTGGTCGCATTTTACTTTCTCTGTATGTTGATGACATGATTATTACCAGTGATGATACTGATGGCATTGCCTATCTCAAAAAGGAATTAGCTTGCTATTTTGTAATGAAAGATTTAGGTCTATTACATTATTTCTTAGGTATTGAAGTTGCATCTTCTCCTCAAGGTTACCTTCTTTCACAGTCTATGTATATATTTGATATTTTTGAGCATGCTCGCCTTACTGATAACAAGATTGTTGACACTCCTATAGAACTCAATGCTCGATATTCTGCTTTTGATGGTTCTCCCATGACTGATCCTAGTTTGTATCGTACTATTGTTGGGAGTTTTCTCTATCTTACTATTACTTGCCCTGATATTTCTTATGTTGTGCATATAGTCAGTTGGTTTGTTTTTTCACCTACAACTGTGCATTGGGCAACTGTTCTTCGTATTTTACGATATCTTCGAGGTACTCTATTTCAGAGTCTTTTGCTCCCATCCACTTCCTTATTAACTCTACAAGCTTATTCTGATGATGATTGGGCTACTGATCCTATGGATCCTAAGTCCACTACTGCATATTGTATCTTTTTAGGTGATTCTCTTATTTCTTGGAAGAGTAAAAAGTAAAATATGATATCTAGATCTTCTACCAAGACCGAGTATCATGCCATAGCTTCTACTACTTGTGAAATTGTTTGGCTGCTATGGTTACTTTCATATATGGGTGTTTTTCTTCATGCTCTTACTCCTTTATATTGTGATAATAAGAGTGTCATTCAAATCGCTCGCAATTATGTTTTTCATGAACGAACCAAAAATTGAAATTGACAGTCATGTCGTTTGTCATCACTATCAGATTGGTACCTTATCTCTACCTTTTGCCTCTTCTACTTTGTAACTAGCCGACTTGTTTACTAAATCTCTTTCGATTCCTTGTTTCCGCTTTCTTTCTTGCAAACTCTCGATGTTTATTGCTACTACATCGTGAGTTTGAGTGGGGGATGTTAACACTAGTAATATATAGTAAGGATAGTTGACTCTTATGTATCTTTTCATTAAGGATAGTATAGTCTTTTTCTTTCCTTCTTTGTAACCCTTTGTAACCTTATATCTCTATCTTTTTCACTTTTTGTTTCATATCACTTTTTCCTTCTTAAAATTGTTGTATTGTAACAAAAACTATTAAAAAGAATGTAGAGCCTCTCTTTTGTTCTTCTTATTTACAGCTCAATGTTTTCTGTAAATTATTACATTGAATTCTGATAATGAAATGGGTTGCCCAGCTAAAGTTAAGGAGTCAGCAATAGCCTTAACTTGATAGAGATACATATTTGCCATCTTTAAAGAGATTGTGGAGTTCAATGTGAAGCTGCATTTTCTGCACGTGACTAACTACACCGTATGGCAAAGCCAATGCATTCCAAACCTTAACTGCAGAATTCAAACCAATGAGCTGTAGGTATACCTCCTTTGAAATGGATGACAATAGCCAAGAGAATAGATGTTGATCTTTATGCTGGCTGGCAGCGGAAGCATTTATTTAATTTGGATTGAGGGGAGCTCTAGATCTTGGTCAAAATTATAATTTTAAAATTTTTAATTTTATTGAAACATGCAATCAAATATTGCATGACATGAAAACACACTTTTCATGTTAACTTTGAGCATTTATCCATAATTTTTAACAAAACAAATTTTGTAACCTTTATGGATAAAATCCATTTTGCTAAGATCATCCCATGATTTTTAAGAACAAAATGGAAAAATAAAAGGATTAAAACAAACCTTTTATTACTGAGATCACCAAGGTGCAAATGAAGCAAAAAAGACCAAAAACTTTGTTTGTGTTGATGAAACTCTTTTTTGCTAGTCCCAGATGTATGATCACAAATTTCTCCTTCTGCCAAATTTCTTAGCTACTAACTATTTAGAAGCTTTTTCTCAATATTGTTTTTCATTGCTCATACCATATGAGAGAAAGAAAATTTTTTTGAACAAAACACAATTTTGTTTCGAGAGAAAATTGAAGAAGAAGCAGAAGGAGATATTAACTCAGGAAGAAGAAGAATAAGAGAAGGAGATTAAGAATATTAGAATAATCAAAAGGCCAAAGGCCAACCAAATGGCCAAATTTTCACCTCATTAAATGAGGTTTGCAGGCAGATGGCGAAAAAAATAATTTTTGACTTTTTTTTATAATTTTGATTTATTATACAATAATGGTGCAACAATTGCATAGCTCATTTTCTAGCTACTATCATTAATCATAGAATCAATCTTCTCTTCCATTATAGTGGTAATTACTTTAATATACCACTATAATTAACTTAATTAACAACTTAATTAAATTATTATAATTTTAATTAACACTTTAATTAAAATTATAAATAAGAGAAATAGTTAAAATTAATCAATATTAATTTTAACTCAAAAATATATGTGATCATTTCTAATTTAATTCTTAATTAAATTACTCCCCACATCCTTATATGGACTAGACTAATAAATAATTTGGTGTGACTTATAAGATCAATAATTTTATCGAAACAGAAATATAATATTAACTCCTTAATATTAATATTATATCGGACACAATTTCCGAATTCCTCGTATACCCGGATATATTAAATATCCTTCCGGAATTCTCCTTTTAATTACCGATAAAATCACAAATATTATTTTGACCCTCTCGTTATGATCTCGATATTGATTAGGGTCACAGCATGTCAAACCCTATTAGTCAATATACTAATGAGCGATAATTTGCGTTCTGATTAAAATAAGACTTATCATTATTAATCTAATTAATAATTCAATTTTACATTGAATAAGTCATATTTCTCCTGGTCAGAAATTTATTTTATCAGAATCAAAATATCAACTCCATTAGGACCTTGCCCTGGTGCTACAGGGTAACGGTCCTACTATTGGTAATCTCATGTCTCATTACATGACTAACTGTGGTGACTACGAGCCGGATTACCAAGCACGGATAGCTCAGTACAAGGCAAGAGCACCTCCACAGATACCCATGAAAGGACAATCTTGACACCTCAAGTCAAAGGACTTCGAGTCACATAAGACTCATATATTATGATCAAGATAATAACTGTTGACATCTAGCATTATCTGTACAGTTATTATCAGGCGTCACTGTTCGGTACCCTTAACTCTTTAAAAACCCACTGATTTATTTAGATATCATTATATCATAGAGAATAAGATTCCTCCTCAAAATAAATCATGTGATAATCTAGAGGTTCAATGAATGCTCAATTCATTGTCCTATACCGGTTATGAACATTTTTAAGATTATCTTTTACCAAAGATATTTAACTCATTATTATCAACACCTTGATAATAAATTCTCCGTAGATAATCAAAAGACCGTATATTTTATAGTATAATTAACTACTGCATTCATAATATAATTAACAACTTGAATATTTATTTATTATGAATGTGAAATATACATATGTCCATTATGGTATAATAATTAATATATAAAAAGCTGTGAATGCAATAAGTCATACACACTACTGATAACATGTTGTACCCTGAGATTCGATCTCCTTGTCATCATCATTGTCTGCCATGCCACCATCACTAGTTGATCCTTCATCTTCGCCATGAGATCTGCTCTCATTATCACTGCTAGAGCTACCGAGGCTTGCTGAAGTGAAGCGTTTTCGCTTGATTGGTGAAAAGCCACAACTGCTTGAAGTTTCCCTAGATTTTTTTGGCTCCTTTCTGCTTTCTTCTTTTGACTTTGCTGAAGTGAAGTTCAAGATCGCATTTTTTACCGTATTAGAAGTAAGTAGCTCTGAAATATAATTTAATTTTTATTTAGCATAACTAGTTAAAAGATAGACTCAAACACATATTTGAGACAACTAAAAAAAATTAATTTTCTTTCTTCGTCGTTATAACTTATAACAAAGGAAGAAATTAATTAATCACAATTAGTACCTAAAACAAGCTATATCAAGTATGGTATCGAAATATAAACAATTATCCATCTGTTGAAGAAAATAAAAGCCTAGAATAAGAGATACCCAACTTCTAGTTCTTTGTGTATTTAGGTTACAACTTAGAATGCCTATCACTATTTAGCTCATATAGACTTTTTTTTTGTTTTGTTAAAATCATAAATTATTGAAAATTTTGAAAGTTAAATTAATTTTAGATGTTAAATAAGTTTACATTTTATTGATAATTGATTTTCTTAGATATTAAATAAGATTACATTTTGATCGTTAAATAAGTTTACATTTGTAAACTATTGTTGATTTTGTTTAGATGTTCTTAAAGATTGGTAATTACTTTTTTATTTGGTTAAAAGTTGAAAAAAATATTGATAATAAGTGTAACATTAAGTCTTTAATTGATCAATAAAATACTCAATATGAAAATATTCTGTTATGGAGGTACATTAAGAAAGCATTGAAATTAGCGAAGAGGAGAAAAAATATTGTTTTTCAATGTAATTTCAGTAGATAAACATATTAAAAGACATATCATAGACTTAAAATTCACTTATTGAAAATTAAAAGGGTTGGAATTGTTTTGAACACTTATTTTTATTTATGTGAATTATTTTTAAAAAATAATATTTATAAAAATAATTATTTTTTTATTATTGTGTTCATTGTTTAAAATTTATTGTGTCTTTGTGTTCTACCGTATTATATTCTATTGTCTGTGTGTACATATTTTTTAGGTATTTATAACAATTTTCTTACTTGATTAGACTGCTCTGACTTTCCCATAATGGTGTACTCAATTATTATTATGTACTAATTTAATGTTTGATTTTGGTTTGGGTTCAACGAACTCAATGTCAGAAAACCCACGTCATAACCCGTAACGCATTGAAAGCACGATACGGTGGCGCATTACAACTAGTTTGTAAATAAATATGCATGATGTTCACATTTATTTTCTTATAAAATCTAAGTGAATGCATTGATTATATTGTCATTCATTGAAGCTCTTTTTATGATCTATCCAATCTAATTAAATAATATTAGTCACGGTGCGTGTTTAGATTGTCGACGAAAGCCAGATTTTTTTGGCCTTTTTGATAACGCGTTTTTGGGGAAAAAATTATTTTTTTATTGTTTTAAGTTCAAAAATTGTTTTTAAAGAAAAACAGCAAAATAAAAGTTTTTTCTAGAAATATATTTTAAAAGAAACAATTTGAAAAAAAATAAAAAAAGTAATCAATTAAATTAAAAAATTGTGATTTTTTTTTTTTTTTTGATACCTAACCACAATTCTAAACACTCCTCACTAGTGAAATGTTAAAACATACATTTTATTTGATTTTGGTCATAGTATTTACTATTTACAATTATTATTTGTTTGAAAATCTTTCAAGCGAGTGCGTAGCTATTAAATTTTTTATATATATATAATTTCATTAAAAAAAATTAAAAGAGTATTAAAGTAAATTGCAATGAGAATCTTATTGACGATAATTAGTTATTAGTCTGTTTTTGGCATAATAGCAGGTGGTGATGGAGGATTTCAATCACCATTGAGGCAATCGTAATAATTATCATATTAGCGTTTGGTAAGGACTGGATTCTTCTAATGCTATATAAATCATAATATACTGATGATTTGATATAAATATCTCTCTTTTATTTTTTTTATTTTAAATAAAGAAAACATATTTATCTTCTAAGCTGCCCAGGTACACAAACTTGATTTTCTTCTTGGGTCATCCCAAGTAAATTATCCATCAATCAATCCAGGTTTTTTTTAGAGAAAACTTCACAAACTCCTACTTTTATTACTTTTTATTTAAAAAAAACAAGAATTTTTTTTTTTTTCATTATTAAGGAATATCTTTTCAATTTTAGTATTTTAATCGTTTTTCTATTTCAAATCTACTATTTCTAGCATTTGCCGTCTTTCCTGGTCTGCAAAGATTTGGGTTTTGGCTGTGTTGCGGGATCATTTTCTTTCCTCCTATGAATTCCGTGTTCGTTTCTTCTATCTTCGCAGCCTTCTACCATTTCTTTCGCTGTTTGTTCTGAGTTTTTTTTATGAAAGACCGATTAAGGCCATGTTTAGTTTATGAAATAGATAAAAAATAGAATATTTATTATATATTTTGGTTCAAATTTCATAAAAAAAAAATAATTATTTTATAGAATTACTATTTTTCAATTTCATAAAATATACATTTCATGATAAAATAAAAAATAACTATTCTAAATTTCAAATAATATTACATCTTACTACCACCGCCACCTACACTACCTTCTATCAATTACCATTTATTCATTCATCACCGCCCAACACAACTACTCATTCACCACTCAACACTACTTATTTATTATTGCTCACTTATCTACTACTATTATACTTATTTATATATATCATATTAAACTATAACTTTATTTAAAAATAGTTAATTTAAACTTATGAACCAAAGTATAAAATCCTAATTATTTAGGAATAGTTATTCTAGGAATATATATTCTATTATTTAAGAATTACAATTCTATTCCACGTTATTCTATTTTATGAACCAAATGTGGCCTACGGGAATTTGAATTGTAAGTAGATTTTGAAGCATATGAAGACGGTGAAGTGTTTAAAGATGAACTGGAAGCAGAGTTTTGGGTTGAGCGTTGTTGTTGTTATTGGATGGTTTGGACGCCGCCATAGGAGCCGATTTCCCTTTGGTTTTAAAGACGAGAGGGAGTATCTTAGTGAATTGAAACAATCACGTAGCTCATTGGAAAAAGACAAGACTCATTACTATCGATCTTATTATTATTGGTGATTTTAACATTCCACTCTCCACTATGGGCGAGGTCAAGCTCTCTGATTTCTTCTAATCATATACTCTCTCTCTCACACACATTTAATTGGATCCTTTATTTTACATATTTATTGCTTTTGTAACCAAACTTCTGTATAACTTGTGGAATATTTCATCTTTGAATAGCCTTTGCCGCTTTGATTATTCCAATTTCCACAACTTCTGGTTATTATTTTTTTGAGATTTGATTATTTTTTTTTTCAATTGTATTGTATGAGAATATATAAATTTGTTTAACCAAGAATGCTAATTGATAATTGTATTGTATGAGAAATTTTCATTTTTTTGGGTAAATTTTAGATAGTTTTCTAGTAAATTTTTGGATAAATTTGGGTCGATCTCTAGTAAATCTTATGTAATTTTAATTTTCACTAATTTTTGTGTGAAGCTCTAGTAAATCTAGGTAGCTCTGTGGTAATAGATCTTAATATACTTTTAGTATATTTTAAGTTAACTTTTAATTGTCTGTGTTTTGCAGTTATTTTTATAATTTTAGGAGTTTTTTAATATTTTTTAAATTTTCATTTTTTAAAGAAAAAAAGGAAAATCAAAGCCGGCCCATTCTAAAGCAACAAGTCTAGGAGTCCAATGGTCCATTTAAATTAGCCAATCAATGTAAAACTTATTCAGCCTAATTATTTTGAAACTGCAAGTTATTCTATATACCTCAGTACATGTTACTGCATACTCTAGCACGCGCATTTCTTTTTCTAATTTAACGAAGATGATGTTGTTTCCTCTTTTCTTCTTCTTCTATTAGATTTTTTTTTATTTGTTTTATGTATTTTTTATATAGATTGCAAATGAAAAAATATATTTTCAGCAGATAATATGATTATTTAAGAGTTTGATTTGTGAGAATTCAGGTAAAATTTAGTTATTAAATAATGAATCTACAATTGTTAAATGAAAAATGAGTATCATGAGGGCACAGCGTATTGGTTGTTCTCCATACAGGGTACGAGCGTGTTCATAGCTAATTTTATATTTGGTTCATGCAGGGCACAAATGTATTGATGACTAATTTCATCTTTGAACCTGCATTTGTAAATAATGAACCTACAATTATTTAGTAATAAACATACAGTTATTAAATAACAAATTTATAGTTGTTAAATAATAAATACACAATTGTTAAATAATGAATATAGAGTTGTTTAATACTGTTTAACGAAAAATGAGAGTTAGCATATTTTTAATGTTGCTGCACGTGCTCATGCCTCAAAGATTCAAATTCGATTACATCACAACTTGATTCATCATCTAATCAAGGAATTTGTTGCTTATCACTATTCAACCTATTGCATCAAAAATCAACATTTAAAACCCACGACAAATATGGAAATAGAAAAAAAAAAATGAGTGTTATGAATTGCTCACACCTTTGATGGAGCATGAAATTGTAACACCTTCCCATATAGCATACTGATCCTACTATATAAGGGAGTGCTACTCGCATATCGACTATAAGCTTCTTAAACTATTATCCAATTATTAAACTTTTTATCAATTATGCATGTCATATTGATCAGTTCATATTCGATAGTTTTTTTTTAGATTAGATTGTGTGTTTTTAAGTTTTTGATTTGTTGTTTTTGTTAGAAAATTGTATAATTTTGTGTTATCTTTTGACTTAGGTAAAGTGGAGTAGAAATGGAAAGTTTTGAGCTAATTGAAGGATTTGAGCATGTTGGTGGAGAGCCATCCACACGGGTGTGTGGATTAACATGGTCACATTTCTGATAAGGACGTGTGGATTCAACACAAGTGTGTGGAGGAGGATTAATCAACACGAGTGTGTGCATTTAAAGCTTGGGCGTGTCGTTCTATATGGGGACCATCTAGTATGGGTGTATCGTTTCTGGAAATTTGAAGTCTTATGCGTTTAGAATTCTCAACTGTTCATGTATGGGCCCATTTTGAAGGCTCCAATTTTGATTGGCTAGAAATTAAAGTTTATAGATATTTACTACCTTTTAAATTAGAAAAGAGAGTCCTAATTAGGGAAGAACTCAATCTAAATTTCTAGGGTTTTAAATTTGTTCTTTAGGCTTAAAATGGGGAGTTCGGTATTCTCTCTACATTGACATTGCTTACTCTGATACTTTGGTGGCTGAAGAGAACTTAGAAGGATTGGAGCCTTAAAGAGTAAAGAACTTTAACTCGAGGGGATTCAAGCCTACAATTCTGGGGGCCTTTAGCTTCCTTTTATTTTTATTCTTCTACTAAAAACATGTTTAGCTTAGGTTTTGCCATTAATTTGATTATAGTTATGGTAATACTTGGCTAAGCTTTTTGATAGGTATTTAGTTGCTATTTAGAATGTATGAACTTTCCCATTAGTTAATGAAATTTGATTTCTTCCAATATCAATTGTGCTTTTTTATTTCTTGGATTGAATGTATGATTGACCATCATTCATTTAATTGAGAATGAATATCCTAAGGTTTTGTTATTAGATAATAGTCTTTAACTTAGTCTAAAAATTAAATTGGACATTAATTGCACCATTAACTTGGATAATTAATGAATTAAGGCGAGAGCCATTGGAATTTAATTTCATCGTGCTTAATGGAGTTGAGAAAGGGATTACAAACTAAATATGCTAGCTAAATACCTAAATTAGTCTCATTGGTTATTTATTCGATTTTATTTGCTTTTATTTGCTCTATTACTTTCATTTTCTTAGTTAAACTTAAAACTTGCAAAATTTGGGATTAGAATGTTTATGAACTTCTATTTGTGTCTATTGGAAATTAATAGTAATTAGGATTTTAAGCTAACGGTTCCTTGAGAGACTAAACTTGGGGGTGACTTGTCATTCTACGATTGGCTCGTGCACTTACAAGTTTATAATTTGGAACAACAAGTTTTCGGCGTTGTTTCCAGGGAACTGTTGGTTAAATTTCTTAATTATTTCAGTTGTCAATGTAATTTTCTTTTAGATTAGTTTATGCATCTTAGTTTAGTTATTTATTTCAATTTTGCATTTTTTTTTGTTTCCATCAAGTTTACTAATTTAAATTTTATACCAGGAATGAGTAGAAGGCCAAAATTAAGCGAATCATCCACTCAAAGATAATACGACTTAAGATTAAAAACCCAAAGGTCTGAAGATCAATCCTTCAAAGAGAAAGAAGAATTACCCATGCAACAAGGCTTGAGTTTGAGGAAGAGGTTGATCAATTCCCTGAAAATAATGGTTGACCTACCTAAGAACTAGGATGACCCAAGACGAGATCCACTACTGAGACCTATAATTGCTAGTGCTGTGCAAAGGTAGCTTGCCATGAAAGATTATGCAAGACCAATTATTGGCAATACCACCTCTTGCATAGTTTCAGAAGAGGTAACAAGGAACTATGAACTGAAAAGCATACATTTAAATATGTTGTCGTCTTTCTATGGATTGCCTAACGAAGATCCTCTCACATTTATAAGGGAGTTTTATTCCACAATGAGCATTTTTCCCTTGAACTCTCTCGACGAGAACAAACTTAGAATATGGGGCTTTCCATACACCTTGAAGAATAGAGTGAAAGCATGACTGATGACACTACCTCCTAACTCTCTTAACTATTGGGATAAGGTGTACCACAAATTCATGAGTAAGTTCTACTCACACTAGAAAACAAGAGAGCTTAGAGCGGAAATTCAAAATTTCAACTAGAAGGATTTCGAGACCTTCCACG
Source organism: Balakata baccata (assembly GCA_949630135.1). Classification (NCBI taxonomy): domain Eukaryota; kingdom Viridiplantae; phylum Streptophyta; class Magnoliopsida; order Malpighiales; family Euphorbiaceae; genus Balakata; species Balakata baccata. Next base: position 155,453 of record CATIWF010006072.1, on the reverse strand, counting down.
AAGCTTGGGACAGATTTAAAATGTTATTAGTGTAATGTCTTCATCATGGATTTCCTTTGCTAGTAATAACTCAAGCCTTCTATGATGGGCTATCCCAACAATATCAATGCATGGTAGATAATATAGCTAGAGGCGCGATGGGAGAAAGAACAACTGATGAATTATATAACATCTATGAGATCTTGGTGCAAACTCACAACAAAAGAGTGTGAGGGGGAGAAAGGCAATAATAAATGAGGTTTCTAATGGCAATGAGCTGACTTCACAAATAGTTAAATTAACCAAACAAGTCATAATGTTGTTCAATAATAGAAATGCGCCTACAAATAAGGTATGTGGTATTTGTAGTATCTATAGTCATGGGGCTAACGTTTGTCCCTCTCGTGATTCCTGTGCAGGTAATGATATGGAGTAGGGTAATGTAATGAACTCTTTTCAGCCAAGACCACAAAACAACCTGTATTTTAATACTTATAACCCTAGCTGGAGGAATCACTCCAATTTCTCATGGAAAAATACTGACCAAAGCCAACCTCATCTTTATAGGAACCTAAACATTCAATACCAGAAACCCAGTAATCAGCTAGTGTACCCTATTCAAAGCCAACCTATACCTTTAAATACACCTAAAAAGCCTACCTTAGAGAAGACACTACAGAACTTCATCTTTGTCTTAAAGACAAGCATGAAAGGACGGATAAAAGAATGGACTCCATTGAGACTTCATTAGAAAGGTTGGAAATTCAGGTTAGGCAAATAGCTGAAGTGATGCAGGAGAGTAAGAAAGGAAAATTGCCTAGCCAAATTGAGTAAGCAAAAGCCATCACTGTGCTTGATTATAGTGAGAGTTTTAGTGATAAAATTAATCATGAGACTGACTTTGGTAACTTTTCTTGTGCAAACACATCTAATGAAGAGAAAAAGAAGGCTGCAACTAGCATAAAAGAAGATAGAAAGGAGGAATTTATAGAATCTGAGTTAAATAAGGCACTCGAGCCTTATAGACCCCATATTTCTTTCCATAACAGATTTAGGGAGCATAAACATGATAGGAAATTCTCTGACATTTTTCCTATGCTCTCTAAAAATGACATTAACTTACCATTACTTGATGTTATTAGAAAAATAACATCTTATGCAAGGTTCTTCAAAGAGTTACTATCAAATAAGAACAAGCTGGGGAGTAAAGAGAAGATTGTAGTTCTCGAGACGGCCAATGCAGTTCTTTAGCAACACTTGCCTAAGAAGAAGAAGGATCCTGGATGATTTATAGTGGATATTTCGATCGGGAACAAAAATAGGGTACAAGCTATGTTAGACTTGAGAGGTAGCATCAATTTGATGCCTTACTTCATTTATTCTCAGCTTGGGCTAGGTAAGTTGCAGCCCACCAGTATGTGCCTTCAACTAGCAGATGGCTCAGTTAAGAGACCTAGAGGTATAGTGGAGGATCTCTTAATCCAAATTGGTAAGTTCGTTGTTCCAATCAATTTTATGGTTGTGGACATGGAGAAAAATGTTGTAAAAGGAAAGAATAAGGTAATTCTCCTTGGCTAACCTTTTTATGGCTACAACTGATATTGTCATTGATGTTGAGCGCAGAAAGTTAAACATGACAGTTCTTAGAGAATCTTTAGAAATTACAGTGTTTGATTCCTCCCTCTCTTCTTCTTGTTTCTTCGTAAATAAAAGTCAATAGATGGATTATTTTAATGACAATGTTTGTGGCTTGTATTTGTAGAAAGTAAGAAAAAAGTTGGGTATTTCAGCTTGTTTTTCAGGGAAAAAGAACAAGCAAGGGGTTGGTTTATGTCTTCCTTAAAAATCAAAATCTGCAACGTCTTGCCTAAACTTTAAATGCAGTGCTTCTTAGGAGGCAACCCAAGTTTTATTTGTTTCTTCTCTAGTTCATTTTGTTTTGTTTTTATTTTATTTTATTTCCAGTTGTAGTTGATTGAGTTGTTCTTAGTTTAGTAAATTTTGGCATTCTTTTATTCCTTTGCTTGTGATTTGTACTCGAGTCATAACATTTGAAAAGTTTGTGTATTTTGCAAGAAACAGTCTAGTAGGCAATCCACACGGGCATATGGAATCCACACGGCGATGTAGACTACTAACTAAAACCACATAGGCATATGGAACCAAACGCCCAATAGGCTGCCACAGACGTGTGGAATCCACACGGCCGTGTGGATGTCTCTAGAGGAAAGCTCATTTAAATAATTTCTTTTTCCTCATCTTTCTTCTTTTTCTTATGCAGATCAAAAGAGAACCCTAAGAGGAACACCCCACCACCACAACCATGCCTCCCCCCCATTGCACAAACCACGAAGCCGCACCCCCATACCAATTACTCCACCACCTCAATCCAACCATGACCCTCACCAAAATTGCATCACACCAACCCCTACCTAACAGCTGAAATACACACCAACCTCACCAACACACCCAGTGGAAGATGAATTAGTTATGCCAAAAATCAAGACAACAACCAATAAGACCAAGAAAATAAAGGTCGAGTCCACCCTAGTAGTTCTCATAGTCCATTACGACCCGTCTATCACATCAGACCAGTTGGTGCGCATGCCTCAAGTGACAGCAAAAGATAAGGGCAAGCAAATTATGATTGACGAGGACACTCCAACTCCACCTCAATCAAAGGTAGACCTTACTGCTCAATTTCGAGCCCCTTTTCCACTTTATTCTAAAGAAGAAGGTAAAGTTTATCATGCCATCTTATTGCATGAAATCATTATTGCTTGATTTGTGCACTATGATACTTTACGTGTGCTTAATTGTCTAGATAAGTTGTTAGGATATGCAAGAGTGGTGTCCTAGAATCAATTCATTGGCATGAAAGACCCACTTATAAGGAATTGATTTGTGAATTTTGTCTCACTTTGCAAATCATTAACACCTTCACTAAAATTAATTCTAAATGTTTGGCAAGTATTCGGCTGACCTTAACACTATACAAACAATGTTTGGATTTAAGAAAATTGGTGCTTCTAAAATACCTACTGGATTTTGATGTAGTGAAGTATGGAAATATTTAACTAGCCTTGATGACTATTCACCTACCAATGCACCTAATTCTAAATTTTTAGATCATATTGATGTGGTGTTGAATAAAATCATAAGTAGTCTCATTTTTTTTTTTGAAAAGTGAGACCAGTAAAGCCAATAGCAATGAGTTGTACCTCTTATAGTGTATGCATAAATATATAAAAGGTGTTTACTACCCCTTTCATTTTTAGAGCCATGCAATCTATTTTGCATCATTGAGTTTAGGCCATATTATCACTTCCTTTGTTAATCACTTATGTAAAACTGATTTTGATAAGCACACTCTTATAGAAGCCCTAACCCCCTAGTGATTTTGACACTCATACTTTAGCAAGGGCTAAACTAACCAAGGGTACAAGTGATATGGCTAAGTGGCTCTCTAGGGGCAAGTTTGTGTAGAGAACATCTAGTGTAGGTACACAATCGACAGCTGCTGTAAACAAGGATATTGAAACTGATGACAGTGAAGGTGAAGATCTCGTGTTTGCACATTTGGAGGCCAAGGAGAATAAATACATGGCTCGATAGGATGCTTTTGAAGTTAACTCCACCAAGCGATGGGATGCTATAGAGGCTAGCCAGCATGCCATAGAGGTACGATAACGGAGCATAGAAGCTTCTCATAAGGCTTATTTTGATGATCTTCAAGCAGATAACAATCTTCAGGCAACTAATATCAAGACAATAAAGGGCTAGCTAGATGAATTACATGAGGAAATGGATGAGCAGCGGATATCTATTGAGCGTGTGCAATATGAGCAAGTTGTTTGTTTGATTTATTCTGTCAAACTTTGTTTAGGTAGTTTATTTTCGTAATTTGTTAAACTGCATGAATCACTCCATAGTTGGATTTGTATGCAATTTCTCTGATAATAACTTATAAAGGAATGCTAAGTTGTGTTATGGATAAGGTAAAATGATGAATTGGCTTGATGTGATCTTAATTCCAATTTCATATTTTAATCAAATTAATTTTAATTCGGTTAGATTGATGTTTCGAGTATATAGCATTAGTAATCCTATGAGGCTTTGAAATTGCATTTTACTATAGCTAGGTATTAAGTTTTTCACACTTACATGCTACCTTACGTTCTTTTTCATGAGCTTTTGAACCTATAAAAAGCATATGCCAATTTTAAGCTTTTTTCTTCCTTTGTGAGTGTACATATTTGAACATAGCATGATGATTACCCTAGAATTTGCACTCAAATGCTAGTTGAGGCTACTGTTTATATTATTTAAACACTAAGATGATAGGGGCAATTAGGATTAACCACTTTTGGCTTACTTTTTATGACTAGCCCTATATTGCCACCTAGATAACCCCCTTTGAGCCTTAACCATTCTTTTGTTAAGTTAATCACCTTATTTCTACCCATTTTATTCGTTTCTTGTTTTACCCTCTTTTTGTTACCCTTGGTTGTAGAAGTTAACGAGTAGCAAGTATAATAGGTGCTTTCGATTACTTAAGTGTTAAATATTGATATGAGTGATGAGGAATGAGGAATGAGCAGTAGTCCAGGGGTTTAAAAAATGTGTATTAAAAAAAATAAAGCAAAAGAAAAAATAGAGAAAAAGACAAAATGAAGAAAAAAGAAAAAGGAGAAAAAAAAAAGAATAAGAAAAGGAAAGAAAATAATGAAAAGGTATACATTGAGCTTTTAGCATTAGACATGTTTTGTTTGATTGCTTTTTGTTTTTAAATAAAATGAATTCACTCATGGTTGGAGTACGAAGTGCTAAAGATTAAAAGCTCTAATTGTGTTAATCTCTTACAATCTGTTAACCCCATTGTCTATCTCCCTACCTATTCACTCTAGCCCCATTACAGCCGTGAAAAGACCCTTTAATTTATGTCTTGATGATAGTTTGACTGGTGGAGATTAGATTAGAGTGTAAACTTATAGAAGTACTTATTGTATTTGAATGAGTGCTTATTGATTATTTAACCTAAACACTCTAAAGGTATTGAGGGATGTGAGGAAATAAGTGTGGGGGAATGATATGCATATGTCATAGTTACTTGCAGAAGATTAGCCTTATTGGATTCCTTTTTACTTTATATGCGAAGTAACTATATGATCACATTAGATTGATTGTGTTTTGAGTACGAATATAGAACTGGAATTAAGAATGTGCTGAGCTTAGTTGATTGTGGAACTTTATTTCATACCATGACAGGGGCATTAATGAAGCTTACGAAAATTGGACTCAAAACTAAATATGGAGTGGCTATTGTTTTTGTTATTTTTTCGGTTCTCTCTTATTTGGGAATTGCTTGGGGACAAGAAATACTTGAGTGTGGGGGAATTTGATCAATTCATATTTGATAATGTTTTCTAGATTAGATTGTGTGGTTTTAAGTCTTTGATTTGTTTTTATTGTTAGGAAATTGTGTAATTTTGTGTTATCTTTTGACTTAGGTAAAGTGAAGGAGAAATGGGAAGTTTTGAGTTAGTTGAAGGATTTGAGCATATTGGTGGAGGACCATCTACACGGGTGTGTAGATTGACACGGTCACATTTCTAACAAGGACGTGTGGATTCAACACAGGCGCGTGGAGGAGGATCAATCAACACGGGCTTATGGATTTAAAGCTAGGTGTGTCATTCTACATGGCGGACCTTCTAGCACATGCGTGTGGATTCCACACAGGCGTGTCATTTTTGGAAATTTGAAGTCTCCTGTGTTTAGAATTCTCAAGTGTTGATGTGTGGAGCCATTTTGAAGGCTCCAATTTTGATTGGCTAGGAATTAAAGTTTGCAGATATTTACTATCTTTTAAATTAGGAAAGAGAGCCCTAATAAGGGAAGAATTCAATCTAAATTTGAAGGGTTTTAAATATGTTCCTTAGGCTTAGAATGGGAAGTTCAGTATTCTCTCTACATTGGCATTATTTACTTCTGAGACTTTGGTGGTTGAAGAGAACTTAGAAACCACCTCCTTTCTCGTTTTTAATAGATTTTGTTTATTGTGGAGACTTTTTCACCATTGGAGGTTGCCAGGATTGGAGCCTTGAAGAGTGAAGAACTTCAACTCAAGGGGATTCTAGCCTATAATTCTAGGGGGTTTTAGCTTCCTCTAAATTTTAATCTTCTACTGAAAACATGTTTAGATTAGGTTTTGCCATTAATTTGATTATTATTATGGCCATGCTTGGCTAAGCTTTTTGTTAGGTATTTAGTTGCTATTTAGGATGTATGAACTTTCCCATTAGTTAATGAATTTCGATTTCTTCCAATATTAATTATGTTTCTTTAATTCTTGGATTGAATGTATGATTGGTCACCATTCATTTAATTGAGAATTAATATCTTAAGGTTTTGTTATTAGACGACAGTCTTTAACTTAGCCTAAAAATTGAATTGAGCGTTAATTGCACCATTAGCTTGGATAATTAATGAATTAAGGTGAGAGCCATTGGAATTTAATTTGATCGTGCTTAATAGAGTTAGGAAAGGGATTACAAACTAAATATGCTAGCTAAATACCTAGTCTTATTGGTTATTTATTCGATTTTATTTGCTTTTATTCATTCTATTGCTTTCATTTACTTATTTAAACTTTAAACTTGAAAAATTTGGGATTAGAATGTTTAGGAACTTCCATTTGTGTCTATTGGAAATTAATAGTAATTAGGATTTTAGGCTATCAGTTCCTTGAGAAATCAACCTAATTAATAGTAATTAGGTTTCGTCATTTTACTATTGGCTTATGTACTTACGAGTTTATAATTTGGAATGTCACATATTACCTTTCATGTAATAAACATCTATAGTTAACATGTAACCATTTAACTGTATCAAGCATCCATGCATTAATCATAACTGTAAAATCTAAATCCAAAGCTAAACACACCCAAACTTATTACAATTGTTCATAAACCAACAAACTGAAATAAAGGTTTAAATCCATAATCTCATCAAATTATTCAAAATAACTCGATGTATGAGCATGTAAATAAAATGCATGAATAGTAAGGAATCTGACTCTAAATCTATGATACTCTAATTGGTTCGGACTTATCGATTTCAACTTCCTTTATGGCTCCGGACTTACGTGCAGGGAAACCCACATGCTAAGCTATCGAAAACTTAGTAGTACATATAATTATATAAATTCTTTCATGCATAACATATGCATCATAGCATACAATCATGATATATACGTTTTCATAAATTTTCAATTCATATCAATTATGTACGTGTGATCATGCCAAACAATTCTTTAAATAATGACAGTAATGTAGCTAGTAAGTGGAAGCCAATTCCTATTTTTATATATCAACTGTAAATCCTTTCTCGTTCCATTTATTCATATTATTGCCCACTTACGCAATATTCAAACTACCAGATATGATTGTGAATAGGAGCGCTCTCAAAGTTGTGGCCTCCTTATTTACCTATCCATGACTATTTGAAACTGGGACTGAGTCAAGTACGCTCTCAGAGCTGGGGTCAACTTGATTGAGTGGAGCAGAAAACTCTCTCTTAACCGTTCTCTCTCAACTAAGCGGTCATTTCCATGTTCCATATCATTGCCTAGCACAAATAATATGAACTAAGGGTCACAATAGATTCACCATAATCTATTCTAAAGGAAAACCCATACCGAAATCGAAAACCCTAACATTAAAAAGATAAGAACCCATAAAACAATGATGAGGCTGATAAGGGGTCATAATACTTATGGAACCACGTCTGAAAACCAAGAACAGAGATGGAGAATCTCAGTTTCCAAGGCTGTTTGAACCAAAACTTGTGCTTTTGTGCAAAAAACCCCAAATCCCTCAATTTAATCTTATAAAAACTAATCTTATTTGTGCTTTTCTTGTGTTTAATCAAGGAGAATCAATAGAGGATAAGGGAGGAGTTCTATAGTCATTTTCTGGTATGTGGGGGCGGCTAGGGTTCTAAAAAATATGAAAAAGACGAAGTGGAATCAATTTAAATAGAGCTGCTATCCAATTCAGAATCGCAAACGCAATTCTAAAATCGCGATCACGACATAGTTCGCGAGCGCAAACCTAAATTGGGATAGCGATTATGCCATGTTCAATTTTTAAGAAATTAAGCCAAAATTTATCCATTTTATATTCTTACTTTTAATTACCAAAATACCCTTCTTACTCCGAATTACTTCTAGCCTCTACTTTGTGGGCATTATAGAAATATAAGAATAAATTTATAAATAATTAAATTGAGAAGATATAATTATAAATTATTATTTTTATATAAAGTAAACAAAAATGACATACAATCAAATATATTGAACAATTATTGTGTTGCATAAAAGTTTTACGTTTTCTGAAAGGGAAAATTACATTTTTAACTTAAAAAAATATGTTTCCAATTTTAGAAAGTTATAAAGTGCAGCTCAGACATTTCTTGTCTGTATCCAGAGAGTGGCAGTATTAGAAATGTGTCAAAAATGTAATATGCTACGCAGTTGGAGTATCTGTAATTCATAATATATGTCAAATTCCCCATGATATGACAATATGAGAAAAAAAATTAAGGCTAGGCTGAATTGAGTTGAAGTCAAAGTGGAGTTTAAGTAGATGAGCTTGGCCATGATTGTAGTAATTTTGGTAAATTTGAACTATATTGTGTTTATGGACACAAGCTAGCTGCTATGGTTAGTGAGGAAGCTGATGCAAATCAAGTGAGATGGCATAATAGCTTTGAACAATGTTTTGGACTGCATTTTAATGCGCCAATTAATAAGGGCATAATCTATCTAATAGAGATAAAGTTGGGACTGATTGTATAGATAGAGATAAATTGTATTTAATTACTTCTCACTTATCTTTATCACTTGTACTCTATTTATACCTTTTGTAACTTATGGAATACACTACAATGAAACTACGTTATTGTGGTATCAGAGCCACTTGAAAGGGTTTAACAACCAAAATTTCTTATATTTTCCAATTGCAATTAATAATTCAATTGCAACCACCATAGTTCTTCTTCAACTTTCGTCACACCTTCTACAATATCAAGCCTTCCCAACATTGCCCATAAACTCCTATTAAACGCACTTCAACAAATTACATGTTATGGAAGGTCCAGTTATTACCATTACTTTATAGTTATGATCTAGTTCATCACATGGATGGCACAAAAGAATATTCTTCTCCAAAACTTGATAATGATCAACCGAATCCAAAATACATCACTTAGTTCAGGCAGGATTAATTGGTTCTAAGCTAGCCCATTGACTCTATTAGTGAAAATTTTCTTTTGTAAATTGTTGGTGCTTCTATAGCTCATATTGCTTGGCAAAAACTTGTTAATACGTAATGCTTCTGGTTCTAAAGCATAGTTACATACTATTAAGTCCAAATTCTTTCTTCTCACCAAAGAACATAGTGAGAACATTGCTTAATACACACAACGAGCAAAGAGCTTGCTACTCTTGATAGCCTAGTTAGTGAAGATAATCTAGTTCAAATAATTATTGATGGTCTTGGTTCGATTTATCACCCATTTGTCAGATCCTTGAAGAACCGCTTAGATGCTATTAGAAAATAAATATACATGATGTTCACATTCATTTTCATTTAAGATCTAAGTGAACACATTGATCTTATTGTCATTCTTTCTTTTTATATTTTCTTTTTATAATCTATCTTATTAAATTATATTTGTTACTATATGTGTTTAAATTGTTGATGAAACCTAAAGAACTTTATAATATATTTCAAAAAATGAAAGAACTAACTAATGTATTTGATCAAACTTTAGGGGTATCCTAGTCTTTTACCCTAAATGATATTCTATATGTTTCAAATGCTCACAATAATTTACTTTCAATACATGCTCGTAATCGTGCTAATGAAGTTTCTATTGAATTTTTCCCTAACTACATTGTTATTAAATACATTCACATAAGGGAATTGCTCCAAAATGGCTCGAATGATAATAACCTTTACTCTATGCTTATTCAACAACTACAACAATCAAGTTCTCAAATTCAAGACATGCACGCCCACTTAGGTTATGCTAATTTTTGCACCATTCACCAGGCTTTTCAAGAAGCTAGAATTATGTTCCACTCAAATAAAAGTCTTAGTTCTTATCATTCTTGTAATGTTAGTAAGAGTCATAAGTTGCCATTTGTATTGTCTACTTTTCAAGCACAAGTTCCATTAGATTTAATTTGCTCTGATTTATAAGGTCCTTCACTGATTCCATCCATTGATGGAAAACATTATTATACAATTTTATTTGATCAATTTTCAAAGTATTGTTGGATTTATTTCACTTAGTATAAATCAGAAGTTCTTTCTATTTTCATAAAGTTTTGTAACCTAGTTGAAAAATATTTTAGGGAAGGCAGTCAAAGCTTTTCAATTCTATGGTTTGGGAGAGTTTTAAGCCCTCACTCCTTACTTGAACATGATATAACCCAAAGAATTTCTTTTCCTTACACACTCAAGCATAATAGTTGTTCCGAAAAAAAACATAGGCATATTATAGAAACTAGAATAATAATGATCCAACAATCCTTTATTCCATCCAAATACTGGATACATGGCTTTGATAATGTCATTTACAATATTAATCAGCTACCCACTTCTCCACTAGACCACAAATCACCATTTCAACAACCTTTTGGTCAAATACCAAATTACAACAACATGCATACCTTTGGCTGCCTCTACTACTCCTGGTTCCATCCCTATAGTCCTTACAAGCCTCCTTCACGCGATAAAAGATATGTCTTCATAGGTTATAGTAAGGTTCACTAAGGTTTTTATTGTGTTATTCTCAATTCCATGAAACTTGTAATCTCATATCATGTTCTATTTTATGATTAAGAATTTTTCCAATTAAATGAAATCATGCCCTTACATGCCTATGATTCCACACCAGCAACAATCTTCCTACCATCTTAGCTTACTATTCCAACATCACCTCCTACTTAACCGTCAACGACATCTACACACTCAAATTCCTTACCCACTACTAACTAGACCTACATAGACTCCACTTCTGAATCCTCCCCAAACTAACACTCAAACATCTTTTCCCATCTCACTAGATATCAATCTTGTCTTCGACCTCACTAAATTTAACATAGCTCCATAGCCACCTACTAGAAAACATAAAATTATCGCTAGATTTCCATTCTAGAAGATGAAGTTAAACTAACCAAATATAGTCAAGCTATGAAATGTCCATCTTGGTGAAAAGCAATGGCTGAAGAATATAATGCCATGATAAAAAAATAATAATAAGATGGGTTCTTGTTCCACTAGATTTGAAACAAAATGTATTGGGATGTAAGATGACTCACTTAATAAATTCAAGGCTAGACTTGTTGCCAAGGGCTTCCATCAATGCCTTGGCATTGATTATAATGATATATTTAGCCTTATCATAAAACCAGTAGCTATTGAATTAGTTTTATCACTTGTTGTATGTAGAGGATGGGACATCATATAGCTAGACATCTGTGATACCTTCCTTCATGGTCATCTTGAGAAAGATGTTTTCATGGCTTAACCCTAAAGCTTCATCCTTCTTAAATTTCCAGATTATGTTTGCAAGCTTCATTGATATATTTATGGACTCAAACAAGCCTATGTCAATGGTTCAAATACCTTATCACAACTCTTGTCTCTTTTGGTTTTCAAAATTCTGAAACAGATACCTCTATTTTCTACAATGAGGCTCAAAACAAGTTTTTTTTTATATATGTTGATGAAATTTTGGTCACTGGTAGTAATAATGATTTAATTCAATAGATCGTGCACTCTTTTCAAACCAAATTTGCACTAAAGGATCTAGGCACACTCATTTATCCAAACACATTCTTTCAAGTTCTGGTGAACTTTTACTGATTACACCTTGTATCATAACATTGTTAGTGGCCTTCAATATCTCTGCTTGACTTGTCCTGACATCTGCTATGATATCATTAAGGTATCTCAATACATGCATAATCCCACTCAACATCATTAGACAGTAGTAAAATGCATCTTGCATTACCTTAGTGGAACCAGGTCAATGGCCCTCTAACTCATCCCTCTTTGGGCACCCAACTATCTGCTTACAGTAATGCAGACTGGCGATTGTGTTGATGACCGAAAGTCTACTATATGTTGGGAAAAATTTAATTACATGGGGTTCACGTAAACAAAGAAGAGTAGCTGGATCCTCAACTGAAGTGGAGTATTCTGCCATTGCTGTAATAGTTTTAGAATTACATTGGGTTCATTCACATATGCATGAAATTGGGATGCCCACCTGACAAAATCCTATTCTGTAGTGTTATTATTTAACTTACCTCAAACACTTGTAGATAGACTTTCATTATGTGCATGATAAAGTTCATAAAAAAGAGCTATTAGTTCGCTACATCTCCTTCCAAGACTAGCTTGCTAATGTGTTAGATAAGTGTTCTAAAGGAAATCACCTTTAGCACTCATTGTACATTTTTATTGAATATGAATAAAAGGCATTTTCATTAATTGATGTTCATTTATTTAGTGAATTAATATAGATCTTAAATTATTTAATGAAGTCCATGATACGAAATATAGCATGAAGAAAATCATAATGAGATCATGATATTGAGATTCCTATCATGTGTAATTATGTTTGTATCTAAACTATCCCTAGTCATATGATCAACAAGACGGGACATTACTGGTTCAGATAGACTACCATATGTTATACTCCTTAATTGGATCAAGCAGTAGATCTCATAAGCTATAAGCATGAAATGATTAGAGTTAACATGTGGATGCTTGCTAAGAGTAGTCAAGTACAATAGATGACCTACTGTGGGACAATCATATGGATTATCTATTCATATATCAATGATAGTCTCATCATAGCAATAGTGCAAGTATCTTTAGACTTTAGGCACTTAAGGTTATCTTAGATATTGATTATGTACTTTGACTCTATTCCTTGTTGCCTCATAAGGGTTGCTCATAGGGTGATGATTAGGTACAGCTTGAGGTACACGAAGGTAGTTGGTTAGCCAATAAAGGATTCACCACTCCTGATAGAAGGAGTGTATATCCATGGCCTCTTGTTAGGATCATTGCTCGGAAATCTCTGGCTAGAGTGGAAATTTCATGAATATGGTCTTTAGTGATATGTCTAATAGAGTAATGAGTCTCAGCACAAGATCTAACATAACTTGGACTAGATGTGATATAGTCAGTCTAGTAGGAGCTGACACTGAGTTCATGCTCTAAACTGAGTGAGGTATAGTATGATAAAATGATGAATTGCACGGATAATTATTTATGGAAAGGTTAGTAGTCAAACTACTGACTTTTTGGTCAATTGGGGGTCATGATGTGTTGCTAGATACTATTCATGATATGCTTGAGATCAAGTATTGATCTGGGTAGCCAACATAACAGGGAACCTAATGGATCATACGCATTGAGGGTGTGAAGAATGAATAAAACGGTTTTGGATATGATCCAAAAGAGTGAGAGAGATATTGGGACTGGACGGTGTCGCGATCATTGAAAAGTTTCGCATGTGTTAAGTCGACGATAGGCACGGATTCGTGCATGCCCTCACAGTCCCGTCGGATACTGGTAGAGTGCCATGCTAGTGGGCTAAATTGTGCACGACCCATGCACAATAGCTGTGTGCATGCATTAGCCACAACCTACTGCATGGCCCATGCACAATAGTTGTGTGCATGCAATGGCCAAGACCTGCTGCACGACCCATGCAGTGTCGCATTGACAGCATCCCAACTAAGCCTATTTTGGTGGATTCCAAATTTTAAAAGATTTTTGGGTTAGAATGGAACTCTAAAGCCTAAGGTATTTTAGGAAACACCTATAAATATCATTCTTAATGTTTAGAACATTAAGAGGGCTGCTACTTTTAGAATTAAAAGAGTTTTAATTCTCCATCTTCTCTCTTATGAACAATTCACTTTGCTAGTATATTGAAATTGTTCTAGCCATAACCCTTGGGGTTTCAATCTTCATTTTTTTACTTGGATCAATATTAAAGGTGATCCTAATTTGGAAGGAGAAATCGAAGGAATAAGCCAAAGAACGCAAAGGTAATCATCTTCATCCTATCAAGGTTAATTAGTTTCAATGGCATGAGTTGTTTCCATAGTTTTGGATTTTGTAAAAATTTAAATTTCCGTTGCTTTTATGTATGTAATACGTATACAAAACCCAACATGCTGTGTTTACTAAAGCCTCATCAAAAAAATGATTTTTGTTCCTTAAAGACAAGTTGGTTGTTCTTCCGAAACCAGCTCAACTTACGGGAGGGTGATAAAGGTCTAATCTATCTGATAGAGATAAAGATGGTATTGTTGTATAGATAGAGATAAGTTATATGCAATTACTTCTCTCTCTTATCTTTATCACTTGCACTCTATATACACCTTATGTAACTTATGAAATACACAGGAATACAACTACGTTATCATCAAAAAGTAAGAGTGACAATTCAATAACTATTACAATAAAAATTATGCTTGAGCTAAACTCTACTAGTAAATGCACATAAAGTAAAGAGCTAAATGACATAATAATTGATAAAAAACTTGGAGGTGTTAAAAGAGATCCTTAGCTCATTGATTGTTTATCCTAATCCACATGTCATTATTTGATTAAGTATTAATTTGTCATCTTTACGAACATAAAAAAGAAATTCTTAAATAAACTTAGTTTATCACGTCATATATAGACTAATCCAATCAAACAGTGATATGTATGTATTTTGTATTCACTTCAAACCAATGAGAATAAAATAATCAAATACATATCACTATTTTATGGGATTATATTATGAATGACATGATAGATTGATTCTACCTAAAAATTTCTCTTGACCTAAAAATCTTTCAACTTAAATCTTTCCCTCCTTGGACTTTGTTTCTTCCACCGGATCATTCTTGAGAAAATTACTTCACATAATCACTTCTAAAACTTTAATACCTAAATAACGTCTAGTTTCATTAAAGCCAAAAATAATCCCTTAGACAAACTTAATTCCAAATTTAGGTTTTTTGGTTTTGTGGAAAGAAACCCACTCTCTCTCCTCCCATTTCAAAACCCACAAAATCTGAAAATCTCCAACCCATTCTCTCTCCACTCTCCATTAAATCATTTATTCTTCTCTCTCTACTCTCTATTAAACCATTAAAAAACTATAATCGTCTTCATTGAGCATGTGTATTAGTTTGAAGATTTAGATTTTTGTAGTCACTGATGGAGATTTTGGAAGCCGATGATGGAGACTAGAATTTCATTTTCTCCAATGCTGCTAACATACTGAAAATAAGTAAAGAACAATGGACTAGAATAACACAGACTTATGCAACTCACGTTGAGCCACAAAGCTTGCATTTGTGATTTTTTTTTAGCACACTTGTGATGATATTAGCGTGTCCATGCTAATCCACAACACACTTGTGACCTTTCCTTTGGGTATCCATCACAAGCCCATGCCACCATTCGTGTTCTTATAGCTACGTTTGTCAGTTTTCTTTTCATCTTTAGTGTGTAGTGTAATTATTGTAGCATATAATTAACATGTACCGTTTAGTTGTAGTTTATATAATTTCCATGATAATCTTTATTATTTTTAATTCCCATCAATAAATAAATAATAAAAATAGAATAAACATATAAGACATCTAAAGCAAAAATAGAAATTTGAAATATATGAATACAAAATAAATATGATAAATTATACGATTAGATTTCTTTTATAAACGGATAAATATATAATATACATATATCTTACATATATTACACAATTGCAGTTTATTTAATTCCCATGGTAAATTTTATTATTTTTAATCTCATCAATAATAATAATAATAATAATATAATAATAATAATAATAATAATAAAATAAATATTATAACAAACATATAACATAGCTGGAGCTAAAATGGAAACGTATAAAATATGAACAGAAAATAAATGAAAATGAAAATATATAAATTAGAAAATCATATTACTTTTATAAATATAAAAAAATATAACATACATATACTTTACATATACTTTGCAAATAATTTTTGTGCAATTACATTTTATTTAATCCACTTGACAAGTTTTATTGTTTTTAATCTGTAGCATTAAATAAATAATAAAATTAAAATATATGACATACATATACCGTACGTGGCTTTTATTGTTTTAGTCAAAATGGAAATGAAAACTATTAATGAAAATGTAAAGATTTAATTGAATTCATTTGAAAGGCAAGGTTGTTTCCTTATTCAAGTAGGTGGTCTTTATTACTTTAACTATTTTCCTAATTAAGGCCTAATATCACGCCTACTGTTCCAGTTTTTTATACCTGAACGTGTGAGATTTATAATATCACTGTTTTTTATAGGATTTTGAATGGGAAGCTTTGTGAAAATTTGTAAGTTGGAAAATGTAATTCTAGAATTATGTTATGATTAGTCATATTTGATGGTATTTTGCTAGTTTGCCGGATTAGTTGTGTCAAAATTCCATCATTCTTTATGGCCAACCCATTAGCATTTGGGCCGGTATTCACGGAAACAAAAAACACATTAGAATTGAAATTGAAAATCGAACACATAGACCACCAAAATCAATGTGAACATGAAAAATTAAATGCTTGTAGGAAAATTAGCCGCTCTATTTTTTTTTTCGGCAATGGTTTTATTAAAATAAGGTGTAGAAAATCTGAAAATTTTCAATGATCAATAGATGGCAAATTTACATTAAAAAATGTTATTTTTTAACTCTCTCAATGAATCAAACAAATTCGAGCTAGGAATTCTCAATACAGAAAATCAAAGTAACAAAGTCCATTTTTGTCTAATTTGTTTTTTTCTATAAATTGATTTTTCAAAATTCAAACGTTATGGTCGTAAACCAAATAAGCATATTCAATTCCAACATCAACTGCACATATGCAATTAAATATGCATGGTCGCTTGACGTGGTTGACCATTTATATGAATATAATTTTAGGGGAAAAATATTTTTAGTCTTATATTTTATGATTTTGTGCAATTGAATCTCTCGAGTGAAATTTTATTTATTTAACTCCTTTTCATTATAATTTCTGAACTAATTTATTCAATTATTCTTTTCTATTCCGCCCAATATTTACTAAACTTTTTTAGTCACTTTAAATTTTCGTTTAAAAAAATTAGGGGAGTATTTAATACATATTTTCTTCTTTTATCTTTATTTATGTATTTACTCTTTTTTGTAGTTTTTACAAAAGAATATTAAATTAAATTCCAAGTCAACGAAAAGAAAAACTTATCTGCAAGAAAAAAAATAAAAGAAATGTCAGAAAAATCGTGATGGGTAGTAGTCATGGTGAGTGATGGTTGATGTTAGAATTAAGCTTCTCGGAAAAAAAGAAAACAGTCGAAGTATGAAAAAGTGGGAAGAAGATTTGTATAAAGAAAAGCCAAGTGATGTATGTAGTTTTCACATTTTATAGTCACGTACTCATTATTTAATTTATTTATAATACAGTCAAAGATGCATGACATGGTGCTGGTTTGGATTTCTTCCGTCGGAGTTTAAATTTTAAATATACAATTATTTTAAAATTTATAAAAAAGTATTTTGTTGTTCTTGAAATCCTATTCGGCACGAATAGAATCTCAGTTTGTGGTCCTAATTAACTAGTTGAGAATATTTGTATCTCCTACTTGTCCATAGTGGGCTTAGCTCATTGCAAAACATCATTCTAACAACTCAATTTTGAATAAAGAATTATTCATGTAGGCGAATGGACCGAACGACCCAAAGCACACAAATGGTGGGAGCTCCAATACAAATATAATCATAAGCCATATAGGAGACATTAATCCAATGATATAATTACTCTTGACAATGTGCTTGTTTACCCCAAGTATTCTTCTTAATATATATGATTAAATATCATTCAATCTCTCAAGAATTCATACTCATATCACTCATAGAATTACTTTGTACTCTAAGTTATTTCAAGTTCTATCAAGTGAAATAACTCCGATAAGTGAATACAAACAATGAGTGTATAAGAAAAAATACTCTTTCTTTCACCCTCATACTAATCATATATGAATTAACTTACTTTTCTAGGAGTATTCCATCAAGTCAAATCATCTCATGAATATAGGATATATCCTAAGATAGCCAACATTAATTCATCACATTATAATATAGTCAAAAGTCACGAAGGGTAATTATATAAGTGAAATCCATATTCATAATTTCTAGGACTTACAAAGCGAATAAATAGAGATTCATTCTTTCGCTTCCTTATAGGCCGTCTTACACATGCAGTATGAAGTGATTGTTATGATGGAGCAACTCTTTCCTTTTTGAAGATAAAAGAGTGTATGTTTCACTTTAATCATAAAATAAAAAACACCATATGAGTCCTAATCTTGTTACTCTTAAAATGCCAAACTTGAAACTTTTGTCTACACATTCAACAATGTTAAACAACAAATTTCACACTTAATTTCCTCTCACTCCACATCATTACAAGTAAAATACAAGTGGTCCGTCAACATATGCAAGTCGACTACATCCAATATAAGTCTAGGGATCTCACATATCTAACAAATGTATCCCTAGCTATTGGTTTGATAAATGGATTTACTACCATTTCACTCGTAAGAATGTATTTTAAGACCACTTCCTTCTGTGTGATCGAGTTTCTAACACAGTAATATCTAATATGGATATGTTTGGTCTTTTAACAATATTTCAGATCCTTAATATATGTTAATGCAGCCATATTGTCACAGGTTCATATGTTGACTTAAACAATTTTATATGCTGAAAAAAAAAATTTCTACCAAACTGTCTCTTGTATAGTCGAGGAGCACGTCACATATTCAGCTTCCACTATTGATAAAACTATACAAGATTGCTTCTTGCTATTCTATGAAATTACATAATTATTTAGCAAGAATGTATATCTAGAAGATGATTTGCACTGATTAAGATCGTTTCCCCAATCAGCATCTGTATTACCAACTTAGCACAAATCCTTTCTTTGGTACCACAAAACGTAGTCGAAGTTCTTCTTAGATATCTTAATATCCTTTAGACTGCCATCTAGTGTTTCGGATCTGGATTATATTGAAATTTGCTCATTATTTTGAAGGTGTAGCAAATGTCCGAATGCATGCACACACTGCATATATTAAACTACCAACAGCGCTGAAGAAACTGTATTTTGGATATTAGTTCATTTTCATTAGATGTCTTGGGACACATATCAAGACTTAAAGCTTATATTCCTTTCGGGTATCCACTGGCTTGCAACATGCATATGGTAACGTTCCAACATTTTCTTAATATAAGTCTCCTGAGATAAACCTAAAAGTCTTTTTGAGTGATCCCTAAGGATCTTAACTCCAAGCACATAGCTAGCCTCACCTTTGTCTTTCAATTCAAAGTTCAATGATAACCATTTCTTGGTAACATCTATTAACTTTTTATCATTTCCAGCTATCAATATGTCATTGACATACAATGACATAATTATAAAACCACTGTTTGAATGTTTAATATATGCGCAATGGTCTTCCTCCATCATCGTGAACTATCTTTTAATATGGCTTAATGAAATTTGAGGTTCCATTATCTCAATGCTTTCTTAATACCATAAATAGATCTTTGAGTCTGCATATTTTACGCTCTTTTCCTTTTAGCTCAAAGCTTGAAGGTTGATCCATATTGATCTCTTCATCTAGTTCTCCATTTTCGTAAAAATAGTCTTAACATCCATTTGGTATAATTCTAAGTTCATTCATGCCACAATAGCCAGAATGAGGCGAACTGACACAAACTTGACAATAGGCGAGAATGTATCTTCATAGTCAATTTTCTCTTATTGTGTGTAGCCCTTGGCTACTAATCAAGCTTTAAATCTTTTAACTGTCCCTTCCACCTTATATTTAATTTTTAAGAAACCACTTGTTCCCAATGGTCTTACTACCTGGCGGTAAATCAACTAAATCCTAGACTCAATTAAATTTTATCAAATTCATTTCCTCTTTCATAGCTTTAACCCATTCCTTAGCTTTAGGACCTTTAAGACCAGAAAGAGCCTATTGTATTGTTTTGGGCTCTTAATTATCTAGAGCAATTATAAAAGTTTTTCCCTCTATCTCAATATCGATGATAGAGAATTCTTTTACGTTTACTACGTCAAGGTTGAGATTGCTCATGATATTGCTCCATAAGAACACAATTAAGCAACTTTCACTCTCACTAACTTCAGGAGGAGCATGATATTCTATATCATCTTGCTCTATCGGAGCTAATACAACCATTCTTGCACTCCTATTGGACTCGGGATCTTCCATTTCATACAGTAAAAAATCCTTATTTATCTCACTCCTTTCAGGAAAGTCCTCTCCTAAGAAAATGACATATCGTGACTCAATTTTTGTTACCCTTCTATTTACATCTTCCTAAAAAAAAAACATATTCTTTGGAGAATTCTAAGTATCTTTATATCTTATAAAAATACATTTCTTCCCACTTCGGACCAAGTTTCCCATATTCATGAGAAATATTATGGACATAAGTAAAGCAATCCAATAGGCGCATATTACTTAAGTCAGGCTTCTCGCCTCTCCAAAACTCGTATGAGGTGGAATGAACTATTTTTAATGGCACACAATTAAGTATGATTGCCTTAGTTAGTAGCGTATTTCCTCTAAAGGAAATATGCAAATTAATTTGCGCCATCATTGACCTAACCATATCCAATAAAGTTTTATTCCTATTTTCTGCTAAACTTTTTTGTTGCAAACTGAAAGGAATAGTTAGCTATCTAGCTATATCCTTATTATCACAATAATTTTCAAACTAGTTGAATAGATATTCACGTCTTTGATCGATTTTTAATGCTTTTATAGTTGAATTTTAATTGATTCCTAACCATTATACTATAGCGTATGAAGCAATCCAATGCTTCAGACTTATGGGAGAATAAATAAAATATGATTGTATCCGGTGAAATCATCTATAAATGTGATGAAATAGTGAGCGTCATTTCTTACTCACACATTCATTGGCCTACAAATGTCAGAATCGATAAGTTAGAAAGGAAATGTGGCTCTATTTACTTTGCTAAATGGTAATTTTGTTGTTTTTCTAGCTAGGCAATGCTCACAAATAGGCTAATCTATATTCTCAAATAGAACCTAAAAGATCAACCTTTGCTAATCTTTCTGAGCAATCTTGCCCAATGTGTTATAATCTAGCATGCCACTTAACATCATCATTTAATAAAATATTACTAGAAACTGCCAACAACAAATACAGATTGATTCATATCCATAAAATAGTGTCCAACACCATAAAACCAATTAACAAATATCCAGAGCCATAATTAACATCGTCCAAAAGTAATTACACATAACTATATCAAGTACAATTGTAAACCAAGTCCTAGCAAAAAACAATAACAAACATTAAATTTCGTCGAACTTTAAGAGCATAAAACTTGTCATGAAGATTAAGAGTGCGACCTCCCCGCAACATCAGCTTGATCCCCTTTGGAATCCGACAAAATTCCATAAAGGCATATCCGTCCTTTGCTATGTGGTTTGTCCAATCAAGAACAGTATCAGCCAGTTTAAACAACTGCTAACATACAGAGGGATAATTTTGGTCATACAATACTTTTGGCTTAGTGCAATCACGAGCAAAGTGACTAGGCTTCTCATAATTGAAGCAATTCATATTTTTGTCTTTCTTATCGTCGTGTCTATCATGCTTGCATTTGTTTCTGCTAAAATTGGCTTCATTATCTCCCTTGCCTTTCCTATTGCCCTTACCCTTCTTTTGACTAAAGTCTGAAGCTCCTTTGGAATCAGTCATATAAGCCTCTCTTTCGGGCTTATCAGTGAGAAGGCAATCCTCCTCTAGCTCAATATGTCGGGCAACATCATCAAATGTCATGATATTGTCATTATGGGTAAGGTTGATAAGCATGTGTTCCTAGGCATTTAGAAGAGAGCATATAACATCTTGGACCTATTGCTCATCAGTCAACTCATGGCTAGTAGCCTTCAATTCACTTATCATGTTGGACATGACAATTAGGTGTTGCCTCATTGTGTGATTATGATTTTTCTTGTAGGCATCAAATTTCAGGGTCAACTAATGCAACCTAATGGTTGAGGTTCCACCGAATTGGACCTAAACAGCATCTCAAACTGCTTGGGCTGAGCGGTGCTTCTTAAAGCATAGCATCAAGTCATTTCGCATACTACTCGGTATCGGTATGTGAGCAACTCTATCATTGCGCTTATAGGCTTGATATATGTCCATATCTGGCCTATGTTGAGTAGTACTTCCATGATCACAAACAGATTTAGCACAATTCTCACTACAGAAAAAATTTCATGTTACAATGCCTTAAATTAATCAATAATAACCTAACACAAGCAATAGAAACAAAAGTACTATTACACAATCCAATCAATTCCCACTGACATAATCCAATTATCATCGTTTAATTTAGATATGCATCAATGATTATATTAGGTAAGATCAATAAATCTACTAACTTAATATTTTCCACAATATCATATATATACAACTTGATGCAATAAAACAATTTAAAGCATGCATTTCCTTCAATAAAACAATTCAACATGCTTATTATTTTAAACATTCAATCTAAAATATATATATCACATATTAGGAGCAAAAACACAATGCTACTACTAATCATACCATGACATATTTATTTGTCACTAATATCCATCAGATAGATATAATTAATTTTCATATAAAAAATTAAATTTTCACACTTTTTAATACAAAAACACTCCAAAATGCACTCTAAAAAATTTTGAAAAAATGCTCATTAAATAGAAAATTAAATTTAAGCAATTTAAAAAAAATTTCACCAAAAATGGACAGTGCATATGCCCTCACGTGCCGAAGAGAGAATCCTCACGTGCCTCCATGCATCGCCCATATGCTGTCAAGTGCCCCCACATGTTACCAAGCGCCCCCATGCACTGCCACACACCGGTTGACCTCTGTTGACCGCTATGTCAGTGGATACGCCGTATCATCGCCACGTGGACCTACCAAAGAGAGCCATGTATTGACCATGTGACAAATGGCACACCACGTCATCAAACCTAACAATATGGACCAATGACAAGTAGCTACGTGTCATCATCTGCCCCATCAGCATACAATGTCAGTGCACCAAGCTAGCAGACACGTCGGAGCCAGCTCGACAAGAGCGTGCCACATCAAGCCATTCCCTGTGCACCATGTGTCAATTGGTTTCTCAGTAGAAATTTGTTGCCCAAACAATCACCAAGAAGGGGGGAGGGGGGTGAATTGGTGAGAAGATAAAAAATTTATGCACTCACAAGGTAGTTAAAAGAGTTCAGAAGATTGAGACACGAATTTTATAGAGGTTTAGGTATTAACTAACCCTACTCATCTCTCCAACCTTGATTGGGTATTCAGTAATCTAATCACTTAGATTACAATTTGAAGTTTTAGTTACCTCACTCCTAATAGGTGTTTTACTAAGGCTAGCACTCAACCCGAATTTCTTTTGTGTTTTTATGGGTCACACAATAACCAATTCCTTGTAATTTGGCTCACGCCACCTAATTACAAGATAACCCAAGTGTTTCAAGATTAACACTTGAACCTTTATACAAAACAATTAATGAAGAGATTGAGAAAATAAATTGCAAGAGTTTTGGCACTTTTTAAGTTGTTGGATCTTATTAAATGACCTTTTGGTAAGGTATTTATACTAATTATCTACCTATTAGCTGTTACAAAGTGGTGCAATAACTCTTTCTAACGTTCTCTTACAAGTGCATTAAATGTTGTTTACAGAGAGAGTGGTCCCGATCGAGAACATGGCTTTTCAGGTTGGAAAATGACCAATTTTTGATATGTGGCAGTTTCTGGTTAATTGATTCTTCCAATGGCTAGTTTTTATTTAATGTTCCAGATCGAGAGTCTTGGAGTCTCGATTGAGACTTGCCTGATAATGCTATTGCCGAGAACTTGGGTCTGCTTGCTTCGAGAGCTTCCCGTGTGGGACCATGCTTCCCGGTCGGTACCTAAGTCAGTTTGACTTTGATTATTTTGACTTTATGATGATTTGGCACATTTTGGTGGTGTCTCATTTTCAACGGTCACGTCCTTTTGAATTTTCCGATTTGACTCTAACATGTCCCGGTCAGGATATCACCTGTCCTGGTTTGCTTTTGCTATTAGAACTTTTGGAACATCAGAAAGCAGTGTTTCTCGATCTTGACATACATTTCTTTGGTCTGTACTCGAGTCCCGATCGGAAAATACTTGTCTCAGTCGGGACATCGCTACTATAACTTTTGGAACATTAGAAAGCAGTATTTCCCAGTTTGGACATACATTTCCTTAGTATATACTCGAGTCCTGATCAAGAAATACTTATCCCAATCTGGAAATGACATGTTCCGGTCAGGACATCACTTGTCCTAGTCTACTTTTGCTACTGGAACTTTTAGAACATCAGAAAGCAGTATTTTCCGGTCTGAACATATATTTCCTTGGTCTGTATTCGAGTCCCGATCGAGAAATACTTGTCCCTGTCTGGAAATGACATGTCTCGTTTGCTTTTGCTACTGGAACTTTTGGAATATCAGAAAGTAATATTTTCCGGTCTGGACATACATTTCCTTGGTATGTACTCGAGTCCCGATCAGGAAATACTTATCTCGGTCTGGAAATGACATATTTCAGTCGGGACATCACCTATATCGGTCTACTTTTGCTACTAGAACTTTTGGAACATCATAAAGCAGTATTTTCTAGTCTGGACATATATTTTCTTGGTCTGTACTTGTGTCCCGGTCGAGAGTTACATATCTCCAGGAAATGTTTGACTAGTTCAATGAGGAATTCATCACCAAATATGCTGAAACTTTGAATATTATCAAAACAACACTTCATAAAGATGTTAGTAACATTTAATTTAATTGTCAAGATTAAAATGGAGAACAATCACCCTAAGGCTAACAAAATTGTCCCACCAATGAATGACTTCCATGTGGCGTGGCAGTTTTCTATCTTAGCCGCTGTCCATGCTCCTGTGGCGGTGTGTGTACTACAGGCAGCATCATAAATGGTCCTTATAGACCCATTTTTTTAGTTTTTCCGGTGTTTTTTATGGTTTTCTATGGATTGGGACCCAAAAAATTACCATTCAACACTCTATGGACAATGTTTAGGCGTCAAAAACATAAACCAAAAGTTAAATCAAACAAAAATCAATTTTCCAGAAATTCAAAAACACAAATTCGATATGAAACTTTAAAAATTCATAACAATTCAATCACTTATCAAAAAATTATGCAAACATACTCGTTGGAAAGCTTGTGACGAGAGCTCTCCAAACATATCAAATATGCACCATGAAACAGAAAAAATCTCCCTCGAAAAAATGAAGAAATTTCATATTTTTGGTGAATTTCCATGGATTATGGCAAAAACAACATTCTAATCACGAATTCAAGCACAAACATACGATTTCAGGCTTTGGTACCAATGTAAATCGAGATTGGCAACAGAGATTTACTTGTTGAAGTATAAATTTCGTGTCTTCAATGCTTTGGAAATACCAGTTACTAGAATCTGAAATATAATCAACGGCACGAACACCTCTTGATTCTCTTGGATGCAATAGGAAATGAAGAATTTAGAGAAAAATTTCTTACATTATGTTGATATGGAGGAGTGGTTATTTTATTTTAAATAACTTCCTTATATATATTAGTGGAGGTGGACTTTAGGTTGGGTCAAGCCTATATGGGTTGCCCATTCCCACAAAACCCAACATATCCTAAAAAAGATGCACGAAAAGCAACGTTTGCGGAGTTCTTTTGTCATTAAGAGATTTTGTAGACTATAAGCTACACAATAAAGATAATTATCTCATTACACAAATATGATAAAATTCAATCAATATTAGTAGATGATATCGAGAAATTCAAAATCAAAACTTTTTTAATTATTTTAAGTAAAAATACCAATTAAATTATTGATTGACTCATATTTTCTTTTATCTCTTTCTCTTCGTTTTCCTCAAAGTATTAAAAATACAAAGCAAATTGGAATGGGAACACAACACCCCCCCCCCCCCCCCCCCCTAAACACCTTCAAAGACAAATTCTTCACATAATTCTTCACATGACTAGCGTGTATCTCTCTCCACCTATAAACTCACCCACGTAGGAATCTCACTCAATAAAAATTTTTTTAGGGTGTTTAATTTTTTTTTCATATAGGTGTTTAAAATCAAATTTTTAAAAGTAAATTGGACAAATAAAAAAATTGATAATTAAATTCAGGTAGTTGAATATGGTTTAATTTTTTTTTTGTTTTTCAATTAATAATGTATTATACACTCCCTAACTACAAGAGTAACATGCATGTTTCAATTTGAAAAGATGACTTTATTTAATTATATAATAATCCAATGAACAATTAATTAGAAAATTTACATACAAGTTAGACTACTAAGAGAAACATCAATAAGAAAGAATATTAAGTAGGAAACATGTTTTCTAGACCTTATTTGAAACATTATGACTTGGCAATGCAATAGAAAAAGTATTATTTGTTCTCTTTAATTTGATTATTAAATCTTTTATTTTATGCATTTAATTCTCAAATGTTTATTTTCATTTATACCTATCCCTATTTTCATATATTCAAATTTCATAATATATTCTTATAAATAATAAATAGAGAACGTTTGGAATATTTATTGGGTGTCAAGAAAACATATTAATTATTAATCTCCAAGAAAAAAAAATACAAGAAAAATACATAAAGGAGATGTTAATTATTACAATCCTTATTATAATTAATACATAGATTTATATCAACCCCCTATATAAATCACATCATAAAACCTCAAACACTTAAAATATATTTGAGTCTAAGTAGTGGTTCTCCACTACTTAATAAGCAGCTTATATGACTAGATAATCTCATATATTTATATGTTTGCACATGTAATAATGATAATAAGAATGGTTTATGTGTTACATTTACATACAAGAATTGTGCATATGGCTGTGCTCATGATGAGATAAAAATTAATAATGGATTAAATTAAGGAAAAAGTTGTAAGTACTAAGATTTATTTAAAATCAACATACCGGGTTAATTTTATCAATGATTATTAAACTTTACTTTTATTACAGTAAAATTACAAAACCTTTTTTTTCGTCCTAAGAAAGTCACTCAACTGTGTTTTCATTTTACAAAAATCACTTGAGGCCAATTTTCAAATTTAGATAATCAGAAATCTAACATAGTAACTGGTATATTTGTACAAAATATAGAACTGAGGTGCTAAACAGCTTATTTATTCTGTAGTTAGTTAGAATTAGTATTGAGTTGTCATTTGTTGATTGGTAGAGTTTGTTAGGAGTAGTTACCAAATTGTGTATATATATAAACTTCAGTTGTACATACTTTACATATGAATGGAAATATAGTTCTATTCATTTTCTGTACCTCAGATTAATTTCATCTTAGCTTAAGGTATCTTGAGTTGTTCATGGTATCAGAGGTCTCGACAATCAGTTCTTCATTTTTTGGTTCTCTACTTGATCTAGTTGAAGATCACTACTGGATTTGTTGAGGATCGCAATCACTATTCTATAATCTTGTTCTAAACAATTGCGATTAAGATGCAACGTGTCGATTGAAATTTTGAATACGTAGTAGAGATCCCCTTTTTCTACACAATTCAGACCATCCTAGTATGTTTCTTGTAACTAATCTTCTGAATGGTGAAAATTATCTCTTGTGGAGTCATTCAATGAAGATTTCACTAGAACCCAAAGTTAAGCTAGGCTTTGTTGATGGTACATGTGAGAAACCTGAAGTAGGAGATCCAAACTTACCTCAGTGGAGGATAGTTAATTGCATGATAATATATTGGATGTTGAATTCGATGTCCAAAGATATTGTTGAATCATTTTTGTATGTAGAGACTATTAGGGATCTTTAGATTGAATTTAAACAAAGGTATGGAGAGAGCAATGATACTCTATTGTTTAACGTAAAACAAGAGATAGGATATGTCACTTAGAGAGACATATTGATCAATACTTGAACAAATTGAAGAAATTATAGGATGAGTTGAGTTGTTTACAGCAAATCCCTAAGTGCACTTATGGAAGATGCATTTATGGAATAGACAGGGCTATTGAACATTTGAATTCTAATGCAAGGTTAATTGAATTTTTGGCAAGCTTAAATGATGTTTTTAAAGGAATCAGGAACCAAATTTTAGTTATGGAGCCTCTTCCAAATGTGAATAAGGCATTCTCAATGTTGCTAAGTGTGTAAAAATAGAGAGAAAATAATATGACTACTAAATTCATTGAAAATAATACTTTGATGGCTTCAAGAAATTGGAATTATAAAGGAGGAAGGAATATGAAAAAAGAGGAGAATTATAAAAAGGATAAAGGAGACAGATTATGTGATTACTGCAATGCAAGTGGTCATGTTTGAGACACTTATTTTAAGCTACATAGGTATCCAGCATGGCACAAGGAGTTCAGGGACAAAGAAAAAGTAAGAGGAAGGAGAAATATACCTAATATTGTAGAAGAAGGAGAAGAAGATACTTCATTGGATAACTTTGACCATAATAAACTAGATAGGAATGACATATGGAGTTCCATAGCAAAGATGATACAGCAAGAAGTAAACATATGCTTAAAAGGGAAAATAAAGGTAGAAGAACAAGTGGTAAACTTTGCACATAACATGGATTATGCAGGTGATAAATGTAATTAATATGCTTTTAACACTTTTGACCTACTTGAGTATGGTTCCTGGATTATGGACACAGAGGGATCTAGCCACATGTGTTCTACTCTTAACTTAATGCAAAATGTCTCTAAACCTAAAACTATCATTCTGGTTTACTTACTAGATGAGGCTAGTACTATGATATGTCACATAGGACAAGTACAATTGAATTCTAAACTAGTCTTATATGATCTATTTCATATTCCTAACTTCAAATTTAACATGCTTTCTATAAGTAAGCTGATCAAAACCTCTAACATCATTTTCTTGTTTTACCCTTATTTGTGCCTTATACATGACCAAAGGACTAATGAACTCATTGTAGTTGGAAAAGTGCTAGGTGCTCTATATGTTTTGAATTCTACTTCCTTTAATAAAGCCACAATTCAATATTACACTACTTTGTTACCTCAGTTAGTAGTAATATAGCTACAAAACCTTCACTTTGCACTGCAGAGTCACTTCCTAGTATGAGAGACTATCAATGTAATAATGTTGATTCTTTGAATAAAACTTCTCATCTAGTCTCAACTTGGCACAAGAGACTAGGACATGCTTTTATTTCCTTATTAAAACATTTATCCTTCATAGATCCTATTAAATCAGGTGATTGTTGTGAAATATGTCATCAAGCTAAGCAGACAAGATCACCTTTCCCTACTAGTTGTATTCAAACCACTAAACCTTTTTCCCTTATACATATTGATTTATTTATAGTAGAGCTCTTTACATGTTCACTACAGTTGATGATTACACTAGGAGGACATGGATTTATTTGCTGAGAAATAAAGAGACTGATAATGCATCACTTTCAAGTTTTCTTAACATGGTGCATGCTCAATTTGGTCATTCAATCAAGGTAGTGAGAAGTGATAATGGCACTGAATTTGTGAATAAGGATTGTCTTAGAATTTTTACTGAGAAAGGTATTCTCCATCAGAAAATATATAGTTACACTCCACAACAAAATGAAGTGGCGGAAAGGAGACATAGGCAATTTTTGGAGATTGCAAGGGCATTGTTATTTCAGTCAAAATTACTAAGAAAGTTTTGGGGAGAAGTAGTTCTTACTACTATATATATATATATATATATATATATATATATATATATATATATATACACACTAAATAGACTCCTTAGTTTAGCACTTAAATGGAAAACTCCATTTGAACTTTTGTATCATAAACCACCCACTTATGAGTAGCTTAAAACTTTTGGCTACTTATGCTTTGTAGCTAATACTCATCCTTATAAGGATAAATTGTAAGCAAGAACCTACAAGGGCATCTTTGTTGGCTATTGTCCGAGCCGAAAGGCCTACAAAGTGTTGTAATTACACAATCATCAAGTAGTGGTCTCTAGAGATGTTTTTTATGAAAACATTTTTCCTTATGAAAACACACCTTCACATGAATCATTTGTACCTTCACCTACACCCCTAGACTTACCATATGATATATCCATTGACCAAGCTCATATTGCTTCTCAAAATGGCAGTAATGTCACCACCATACAATTAGACACTCACCCACACTAGTACAAAATACAATTTATGCGAAGGTCAAAAGTGCATGTTTTGAAGAAAACAGACACATAAAGTTGATGCGGTGGCATTAATGTACAATTTAGATTCGTCTATTAATTTTCCAACACACACATCAAGTCTCTCTGATGTATCTATTCCACAAAATAGATGTATCAGAGTACTCTAATGAGTCTATTTTGCATATCAAATGCATCAGACTTAATTTTAAATTTCTATATGTTTTTGGAGAAGTTAGATGCATGAACCCAATTTTTTTAAAGATAGACGCATGAACTCAATTTTTTATTTTTTTTGTCTATTTATATTTATTAATGCCGAAAATGATGATTATGAGATGTTATAGTTGACATAATTGATATATTTTGATGGATTTTTATGTTGATTAAATTTTTGAGTTTTCTTTTTTTTTTTTAGTGGATGGATGTGTTGGAATTTGGCGGGCCCGGGTCTAACTTGAATTGGAGGAGCGAAGACCAAATCAAAAATTGGAGCATGCATTGGAGGACTCAGTTCCAAAATAGTTTGACCTATTTTGGTTATTTGCCTCACTTGTTTATTTTTTGCTCAATTTTTCTTTATCTCAGTCTACTTTGTCTTTGCCAGGGTCTTCCTCACTGAGCCTCCTTTCTTAGGCTTTAGGTCTTGGGCTAGGCTTGTACTCTTTGAACCTCAGAAGCCACATGTCTACTTTGTCTTTGCCTGGGTCTTTCCTCATTGAGCCTTCTTTCTTGGGCTTCAAATCTTAGGCCATAGGTCTTTATCATCTTTTTGCCTAACTTGTTATCACATAAAATTCATATTGCTTTGTCCTGTATAAACATCAAATCTTCCAAAATCTTTCTCATCCATAAAGCTTAGTTGACAGCAGCTGAGGCAGCCATGTATTCAGTTTCAGCAGTTGATTGAGCAACTGAACTTTGCTTTCTTGAGCTCCAATAAACAACACCTAAATCAAATGTAAAATAATAACCACTAGTGCTTTTCATGTCATCAGATGATCCTGTCCAGTTACTATCCATGAAAACTAAGTAGCTTGATAGTAGTGCTCCTCTTGCAAAATATGCCAAATTCAAGAGTGCCCTGAATGCATCACAGTACTCTTTTTACTGCTTGGAATTGCAATTCAGAAGGTGCATTCATAAACCTTGATAGTACACTAGTTATATAAATAATGTCTAGTCTTGTAGCACATAAAAATAATAAACTTCCAATCAAGCTTCTATATATAGATGCATCAATTGGAGCAAAATCATCTTCCTTCTTCAACTTATCTCCTTGCACTACAAGTGTACTTACTACTTTGCATTTTGAGAGACCAAACTTATTTAATGTTTCAGCTGCATATTTCTTCTGGGAAATAAATTTTCCTTGTTGACATTGTTGGATCAACATTCCGAGAAAATATACCATCTTCCTTAAGTCATTCATCTTAAACACTTTTTTCATTTGGAGTTTGAACTCCTTAACTGCACTAGAATTGTTTCATGTCACCAATATATCATCAACATAGATGGATATATGATGCTTGATAAGCTGGGCAAAGGCATCGAATCAGCTTTGATAAATCCTTCTGCCTTAGTACCTGAACCTTAGCAGGTTTCTAGAGAGACATTATCTGGCATTTATATCTAAAGCAATAGCAATGGTCAAGAATCCTATCTTCCATGGAAAGACAAAGTATAGCAAAGTCAAGTATCATGATATCAAGGAAGTAGAGAAGGAAGGAGAAGTCCAATTGCTGTATTATGGAGCTAAAGATCAATTAGCTGATATATTTACCAAGGCATTACAGAAAGGAAGATTTGAAATGGTAAGAAAAAGATTAGGAGTCACTAACCACACATGTATCGAGGAGGAGTGTTGACAGTAACAGTTGCAAGCTTTGATGCAAAGTGCTGTCAGCCTAGACTTTGGTTTAGATTTTGCTTTGATATTTTGTATTTTGTAATAGTTAATTCTAGAAATCTATAGAAGTTAGTGCCTTATGGTAGAGCTTAAAGTTGGTAAACAATCTTCCTTAATTTAAGGGAGTAAGTAATGACTTTTGTTGTATAAATACCTTTCCAAAAGTAATGAAATTGAGGTCCTTTGTTCTAGCAACAAAAAACACTCATTTCCTTTCTAAACTAAGTCCAAAAACTCCATCAATTGGTATCAGAGCACAAGCCCAAGCAAATAAGAAAGAGACTTGAGGCTTCTGAGACTCAAAAGAGGAACACAAGCCCAAGCAAAAAATGAAAGGCAAATCACAATTGGACCAGGCCAGTTAGATTGGAGAAGGAGTGTTGGAAAAACCAAAAATCCCACATCAGTGGGATAAAGAAAAATTGAGCAAAATATAAACAAGTGAGGCAAATAACTAAAATGGCCCGAGCTATTTTGGAACTGAGTCCTCCAATGCATACTCCAATTTTCAATTTGGTCTTTGCTCCTCCAATTCATGTTGGATCCGGGCCCGCCAAATTCCTACAAGATAGCTAACTTTATTTGAGAGGAAAATATTAAGATTTGTTAGTATACGTATATTGTCCTCATGATATTTGATAAAAATTCTTAGTGAAACCTAAATAAAACTAATTAATATAAATAAAATTGATATATTGTCTTTATGGTATTTGATGAAAAACCTAAATGAAATTAAGATATGGATTATATTAAGTATGGAAATTCTAATTGATAGACTAAGTAAAATTTTATTAAGTATGGAAATTTTAATTTTGAATTTAAAATGAATAATATTGATAAAAAGATACTTGAAGAAAAAATAATTAACAAAATTAATTTTAATCAAAATAATTAGGAGATTTTAATCAAAATAGGTATATATTTTCATGGATCCTTTCGACAATCTGAATAGAAAAATTGGACGTGTGAAAGAAACCCCCCACATGTAAGTTATAACATTTACTCTAATAGTTTAAATATTTATAGTTATATTAAGTGCATGTTAATTTTGATAGAAATTCATTATCTATGGTGTATAGACTATACCATTTTAATGGTGGAAAGGTGTAGGCATGAAACCAATTTGGAATCATATTGAAGTAACAATTTTAATTTTCTATTTCTTATTAATATTGCAATTTTTTTAAAAATTGAATTGAATAATATTTTGATTTTTTTTTTTTTTGGCATTTTTTCTTAGTGTCCAATACAAGAGGGAGGTTTTGAATGTGAGTACTATATTATAAAATATATGTACAACATAGTGACTCATTATAGCACAAATACGACATTAGCTAAGGTATCTTTTATTTCTAATACTAGTTATGCAATTTAAATATTCAAGTGTGTGTGTGTATAATGGCTAGCAGGCTATTATATAGAATTATATATTCATATTTTCCACTATGTATTTAATTTAATTTTTTTTTGTAGACTTTCCAATGCAAATAGATGAAATTCGAGAAATATGATCAGATTTTTTTGTAAGTGACTATAAGTAGATTAGAATAATTTTTCTATATATTATACAATGATACTTTGAGATTAAAATTTTTTGTGCTTGGCACAATTATTTTTAATTGCTATTTGAATTGTCCCATTGTAATACAAATATTGAGTAGAGGATTTTGAGTTTGTGAATTGTTTTATATAAATAAATATAGTATGATTGTGAGTTGAGTTGTTGGAAGAAGCCTATAATGGCTTGAGTTGAAGTTGTGATGAGTATTTGGAATATGAATTTTGAGTTTATGAATTATTAGTATGTTTGTGAATTGAGTTATTGGAAGAGGCCTATAATGACATGTGTTGAAGTTGTAATAAGTGATGGAATATGAACTTTGAGTTCGTGAATTGTTTAGTATGCTTATGAATTGAGATGTTGGAAGTAGCCTATAGTGGCATGTGATGAAGTTGTAATGTATTTGAAGTGTTAAATTCGACGCTTTTGTATGTTCATTTACTTATTACGGGTATGGAAGTTTTGTAATTATATAAATAAATCAAATATGTCTGTTATAAGTGAGAACAGGCACATCTGATGTGTCTGTTCTCACTTATAACAGATATATTTGATTTATTTATAAGGTCAGATGTGTCTGTTTTCAAGTAAACAAACACATATGACCTTGTCAGATGCATCTATTCTATATAAAACAGACACATATGACTTTGGTCAAATGCATTTTTTACCATATCAGATGCATTTATTACCGAATAGACACATCCAAGTCATCCTTTAAATGCTTCATAAGCCCTAATGGATATAGGACTACATTTGCACTTTTGTTCAATGCAGCACTTCTTCATTTGCAGTTGGTTCTACATTCTCTCCAGGTACCATTTCTTTAACACCTATAGCCTTTCCTTTCATTTCTCCTACTTGTTCCTTACCTTCTTACCAAGCCTTTTTAGCCAATATTACACCTGTACCAGAACCTATTCATTACAGACAAGCTATACAATATCAAAAGTGGGTCATAGTAATGCAACAAAAGTTAGATGCCTTAGAGGCCAATGAAACAGGGAATTGACCTCACTGCCTACTAATAAATAAGATATTGGTTCTAAGTGGGTCTATAAATTTAAATGTAAATCCAATGGCAAAATGGACAGGAACAAGGCCAAATTAATGGCCAAAGGTTACAATCAATTGCTAGGGGTGGATTATTTTGAAAGCTTTTCACCTGTTGTAAAGTTGGTAACAATAAGGATATTCTTGCCTTTTGCCATTGCCAAACATTAGCCCTTACATTAGCTGGACATCAATAATGCTTTTTTGCATGATTTTTTGGATGAGAAAGTTTGTCTTCTTCCTCCTGAGGGTTATACAAAGGCTGGACCTAATTAAGTATGTCGTTTGAAGAAGTCCTTATATGGCCTAAAACAGGCTTTTAGATAACGGAACCTAGAGTTCATTAAGTTATTGCAGTTTGGTTTTACTCAAAGCCCTCACAATCACTACCTATTCATCAAGTCCAATAATGGAGTGTAGCTTTTCTTATCTATGTTGATGACTGTCTTTTAACAGGTACCTTAGAGATGGCTATTCAGGAGGTGAAGAACTTTTTGCATGCATAGTTCACAATCAAGGACCTAGGTCATGCACGATACTTTCTTGGGGTGGAAATAGCTCGTGTCAACTCTAGAGCCTATCTTTCCCACAAG
This sequence comes from Balakata baccata, assembly GCA_949630135.1. Classification (NCBI taxonomy): domain Eukaryota; kingdom Viridiplantae; phylum Streptophyta; class Magnoliopsida; order Malpighiales; family Euphorbiaceae; genus Balakata; species Balakata baccata. The sequence continues at coordinate 119,882 of CATIWF010006072.1, read as the reverse complement.
AAGTACACCCTTGACATCCTCAAAGATGCTAGTATGTTAGGTTGTAAGCTAGCCATGACTCATTTACCTAAAGGATTCAAATTTGGAATTGCATCTCCAAAATTAATAGAACCAAATAAATTTTGAAAACTCATCGGCCGGTTGTTATATCGCAATTTCACCAAACCTAACCTTACTTATAGTGTGTAGCAACTCAGCCAGTTTGTCTCTAAGCCTTGCTAAGATCACTAGGATATTGTAGTGCATGTTCTGAGATACCTCAAGCATACTCCATCATACGGCCTCTTTTATTCTGCACATAATTCATTCAAGCTTAAGGCCTATAGTGATAGTGATTGGGCCTCTTGTGAGCTCACTAGGAAATCCATTAGTGGATATTGCATCTTCTTAGGCGAGGCCCTTGTTTCCTTGAAGTCAAAAAAATAGCAGACAGTTCTCGATCCTCCTGTGAAGTAGAGTATAGGAGCCTTGCATCCACAGACTATAAGCTTAAATGAATTGGATATTTGTTGGATAGCATGCATGTTCCTGTGCATAGGCCAATACCACTTTGGTGTGACAACAAATCTAGTATCCACATTGTTGAAAAGCCAGTATTTCATGAACGCAGAAAACATCTCGAAATTGATTGCCACATCCGTAATCACTATAAAGATGGATTTCTCTCTCTCCATCATGTGAATACTCACTTGCAGACGAAGCTACATGGGAAGTATAGAGGTTGTTAACACCGTTAGTGGCTACTGCTAGTTAATAGCAGCTTATTTATTCTATAGTTAGATATTAGTGCTGAGTTGTCATTAGTTGATTGGTAGAGTTTGTTAGGAATAGTTACCAAATTGTGTATATATATAAACTTTTTACATATGAATGGAAATATAGTTCTATTCATTTTCTGCATCTAAGATTAATTTCGTCTTAGCTTAAGGTATCTTGAGTTGTTGAGTGTCATCGGAAGTATGATGCAGAAGCTGATATGTCATCGAAAATCTAATATAACAATTGATGGATCACCAAAAATTGGCTTGAAGTGATTTTAGCGAAACGAAAACATAACTTAGTTATTTTTTTTAAAATTATAATTTTACTATAATAAAAATAAAATTTAATCACCATAAATAAAATTAATTGTCAACATACCTTTGTGAAAGTTTTAATTATAAAAGCAAAGTCCCAAATTCAAGTCAAGTCTATACACATAACTATAAGGACAAATTGGTTCTAATTAACCATATGGGTCCATTCTGCACTTTTTGAAGTCAATAAATTTTGGATCGAAAGTTTTAACCCATCAAACGGGTCATTGCCCCCACTCTGGTGGCTTTGATCATTATTTTATTTATATAGTTATAATTATTTAAAAATGTGATAAGTCATATTTTATTCTTAATTAAAAATGTCAAATTCAAACTGACTTATAAAATATCTTCAAAATTTAAGATGAAATACTTTATCTTTTGAATATATTGGATGGGAATATATATATATATATATATATATATATATATATATATATATATATATATATTTTCTTGACAACTCCCATCAAGATTTGTTCATGGACAATTCTATGTTGTTCGTGATCGTGGGTATTGTAAATATTTTTATTATTTTTGTTTGGTCGGCTGGTAAAGAATGGTCTCCTTGATTAGGTTTACAAGGTGTTTGAAAGAAACTTCAAAGAAGATATGGATTGTGGTTATGGCCCAGCATTAATGAGGAGTTAGTGTTACACGTATTCGTGGAATTTTTACTTTTGCCTGTTGGACTATTACGTTTTTATTTTTTTTCAAATTATTTTTGAATATTTATTACATTTTAAATATTTTTTTGGTAGTTTTTTAAATATTTATTTTAGTACATATTGAATGCAAATAATAATTCCATTGAAAAAATGGTAGGTGGGTCCATGAGTTGTCATTTTCTTCGTTAATTTCTTACTTGAATTATCACAATGTACTATATTTTATTTTGCTCTTATGACATATTAATTTTCTAGTTCATACGACATTTTACATTTTTGTTTTATCGATATAATTACTAGTAGAAAATGACATTGAAAAATTAATTTGTATTTATTTTATTAAATTAAATTTTTTTTTTTTTGCAAATAATGTTTTCTTTAATAATAGTTATATATATTGTCACTTCGTCTATGTGATCTCTTAGGATCAACGCCTATAGAAGTGCAGAGAAGTTACCGTGTTGAAAAATCAGTGCCTTGTCAAAATGTTGAAGTATTGACAATGAGTGAAATACTAAAGAAATTTTTCACAAGACAAATGATTTATTAATTGATTGTTTTGAAAATATATAATTAATATTAGTTTTTGATACTTACCAGGCAAATTTAAGGAGTGGGGTCATTGGACTTAAAAAAAAAAAATACATTTAATTTAATCTCAATGCATATGTTAATAGACTAAGACTATTTCAATTTGTGCAATGTATGATCTCTATAAGAGTTTAAAGACAGTTGCATATACAGATTTATTCAAAATCTCTAGTTAATTACCTCAATTTTCTTTTTGAAAAAAACTATTGTTATAATGAAATGAACACTATTTTAACAAGTAGACTCCAATAAAATGGATTATGAATAATTAAATGATCGTTTGGTAATATATATTAAAAGTGAATCCTAATGTACTAGCATGTATATGAAATTTACTGTACAAAATTTTTGGATATGCTACTGATACTTACAACACCACACTAATTTTCAACGATCGAACATATGCTAATTATTACATTGAAAAGAAAGTTTGAGCAATCAAATCTTGTTATTCCATTTTACACGTACAGAGAAAAGCATTAGGGGGTGTAGGGTCCTCCCCAATTACTGGAAATGAGAACAAGAATAAGAAGTTGCATTCGCAATTTCATTTCAAATATGTCCAAACTTACCGAAGAAGAAAACTTTTTAATTTCCCAAAAGCAAAAATAGAAACGAAGAGAAGTAGTTAGCAAGTTGTAGAAGATAATTGTTTTTGGTTAAATTGTGTGCATCGATTTTATGTAGAACAAATTAATAAAAAAATATCACTTAAGTTATTTCATTTAAGTAATACTTTTTTATTTTTTTGGTTTATATAAATTTCATCTATACAAGAATTTTTTTTATTTTTGATGGATTTTTTCATAGTTTGGCATGGTGATGACCTAAAATATATAAATTTCATCTATGCAAAAATTTTTCTTATTTTTGATGGATCTTTTTCATTGTTTCGTATGGTGATGGCATAAAATATGAAGGATAGTGTGATTGGGAGTGGTAATGTGTAATGGGTTTGGTAGGTGGGCAGCATATTGGTTCACTTTCCACTCTTTTATCATTTCTTCTTTTTTTTTTTTTTTCTTTATTGCTGACAGTAGAGATACTTATAAATTGTTCAATCTATATAAACTCAATCAATTTGCACCAATCCACAGTCAAACCTCAATCAATTTGCGACAACCCACAATCAAACCGTAGTTTTTAAAATGTGGTAGATTAAATTGGATTGTATTTCTTTTAAACCGCAATTTATTAATTGGATTGAATTGAATTATATATATATATATATATATATATATATATATATATATATATATAACATTATAAGTATATATTTATTTTTTGTACTAATTTTTTATATTCTATAATGCAAATTAAAATCATAATTTTTTTATACTTTTTCATTATTTCCTAAATTCTAATCCATCACAATATATCATCACAATTTATTATTAAATTATTGAAATTAAAAGATGATAGTTTATGTTTATTTATAAAAAGATATTGAATAATTTGAAAGTTTAGATAGTATTTGTAAATTTAAAATCCTTAAAAATTTTAATTAATATAATTAATGTAATATTTTTTTCTGATATAATCTACATCAATTAGGGCATAACAAAACATATTAAATAAATCTATGATAAAAAATTTACTAACATAAATGACTAATAAATTTGTGAAAACTAAAAAGAAAAAAAACGTGCTTATTATCTTTATAGATGAAGTAATTGATTAAAAAGCAAAATGAACTCTTGTTCAAAAAAAATGAAAAGAATACATGCTAGGTAACATATAAATGTATAATTTGATAATAATTGGTCTAAAATAAATTATAAATTAATAATTGATCTAAAATATAGGGAGTGTTTGATTCATCTCATGTCTAATAGTTGCTCTAGAGGTGTTTAGTTAAATATTTCAAATTTCAATTGTTAGCTAGTTGTTCTAAGTCCGAATAGCAAACTGCTTGAAAAAACTCCATTTTAAAATATTTTTTGAAATAACTGGAACTTTTTCTAGTAAAAAAATAAAACTATACTTTTTAAAAATTAAGATATTATTTTTTTATTTTAATATTTGTTATCACTAACCAATATTAATATCTTACCATTTAACCCACATTCTTCTATTAAATAAGAGAAAACTATCTTAAAAATAAAATAAATCAATTAATTATATTTGTAAATTATATATTATAAATTTTTGAAAATTTGTATTCATAATTATTATTTTTTTTTTATAAAAAGTTGAGGCAAAATATCACAAACGCACATAATCATCTCAATTAGGTTTGTACAATTTTAGTGCTCCTATGCTTGAGCTCAATTTTATTAAATTGGAAATCAAAATTAACAAGAAAGTCAATTACAAAACAAAAGCAGCTACGCAAAACGGAAATAAATATTTTTTATTTATTATTATTATTATTTAAATTATTAAAATAAATAATTATATAAAAAGTATTTTTTTTGTTTATTCATACGTCATAAAGAACATATTTTGTATTATATAAATAATGTTTCTATTGGTAAGTTTATATATTCTAACAACAACTCAACCAGTTTTTATAAAAATATCAGCATAAATCAGCTATCAGTTGTACTCAATAGTTATATATATATATATAAGTTGGAGTTTCTGGGGCAATCTGTAGGCTGGTTAGAACTACTGGTATTTGAACTAATTTTGCTTAACTGATTCTGGATGACTTTAATGAACTCAGTTTTGTTATCCAGAAAATTTTTTACGCTATTTTTGGATATCTTAAAAGGTTTAAAAATGAAATTTTTAATATATATAAGTTGGAGTTTCTGGGGCAATCTGTAGACTGGTTAAAACTACTGGTATTTGAACCAATTTTGCTTAACTAATTCTGGATAGCTTTAATGAACTCAGTTTTGTTATCTTGAAGATTTTCTACATTATTTTTGGATATTTGAAAAGGTTTAAAAATGAAATTTTTTACTGTTGAATCAATATTGGAAGTTTTGGAATCTAAAAAAACTACAGGTTATTTTCCTAGATACTTTTCTACACGATTAAGTTGTTTTCCTAAGGTATTGAGATGGGTATTTGAAAAGTTATTTTGAATAATAATATTTTTTATGGTGGCTTTGTCATCACTACCTAAATTTTTGAGAGGAATGATATTTACAATCTGATCACTAAAAAGATTTTTATACCTTGAAAAGGTGGATGTGTAGAGTGGATTTTTCTAGAATCCATAATGGTTTCCCATTTAGGAGTTTTGTTCCTAATAGTAACTTGTTTAGCAGATTTAAAAGGATAGTTTATGGAGTTTTGGGAAGCATAACATTCAAACCAATTAAAAAACAAAATATGAACTTTATCTTCACAAACAAATTCATAAAATTGTTCTTGAATCTTTTTTCTGGTGTCTGAAAAATTTTTAAAAAACTAAATTTTTTTTTTCATGATTATGTTCAGCATAAAAATTATCATGCAAAAATTTTTTGTCAATTTGAAAATCTTTTTCAATAACATTTAATTCATGAACTAGGTTTTCAGTTATGGCCAAAGTAGGGCTAGTTGGTTCTTATTCAGGTTTAGCTTGTTTGGACTGATCAGAGGAAATATTTTAGACTTGAGTTGAAAAACTCTCTATTCTTGGGTTGACATAAACAGATCTAGGTATTTCTGAGGCATAGTCTGCATTTTGTAAGATGATATTGGTAGATATATCGGATGTAGAATGTCTAGGCATATATGGTATGTTAATAACCGAAGGGAGTTGTGAAATTCTTCCTAATTCTACAGTTTTTGAGGTAGAAAAATTGTCAGAGTATCTACTACTAATAGCTCCTCTGTTAAAAGAGAGCCTAATTATCTCATCATGGTATTGAGTTATTTGTTTTAATTGGGTATTAGGCTTTATAAGCTCAAGCTAGGTAATTCTTTCTAAGATCCATTCCTCATAAAGATATATTTCTCCTTATTGGATACTTGTAGGTATTACAGCATTGACTTTGGTGAGGTGTGTTTGTAAAAGAAAGGTTTTACTTTTTTTTACTATGGAATCTAGCATCTGTATCAAAAGCAAACATCATAGTTTTATAATGAATTCTAAAAATTAAAGCAACATGTATAGAACCTTTAATCATCTAATAATTGTGAATTTTGATTTGTAAAACCATGAATTTTAAAATATTTTTATCATTTAAAGAAACAAAAAAATCCAGATAACAGTCAAAAGATATAAGATTCATGCATAAAATGGATTCAACAGAACTTAATAATGAATCTTTGAAGTTTGTGAATCTAGCATCTCTAAGAACGGCGATAATAGAAGTATTTAAGTCTTCTTTGGTTAAAGGTTTAATACCAATTTGGACTAATCATATATGAATATATTTTTATTTTCTATCTGTGTCTATTCAAGGAATTTTGGCTAAGTAACTGAATAGTCTCAAAATGTTTAGACAATTGTATATCTCGTTCTTTAGTTTTGATAGTAAAATCAGTTCTGAAAAGTTGGTATTTAGAAAGATAGCAAAGATTAGTTGATGGTATAATGCTCTGATACTAAAACACCCAAAGATCGCAGGAGAAAATAAATAGAAAGATAAAACAAGAGAAGATAAAAAAAGAGATGTAAAACAAAATAAATACATAAAATTAAAGAAGTAGGTATAAATAGAAAATTAAAGTACAGAAAATTAAATATAGAAATTTAAAAGTATCCTTTTAGTCACCCAATTAGATATCGGCATACTTTTGCAAGACACCACTTAAAAGTAAATAAATACATAATTTAGATGCAGGATTTAGGTGGCGTAGCCAACCATAAAGATATAGAATTAAAACTTTGAAATTTATAAATAGAATTTGAAATTTACAATAACATATAACAAGCCTTACTTAGGTATTTTTATGAGATATAGGGATTGGGTAAGGTGTTTACAAGCTAGAAGTGTCTAAAGAAATTTACCTAAAGAGAGAGAGATGGAATCTGATTACAAGTAGAGAGTTTTCTAAAGAGAGGGAGAAGGCACTTTCAACTCTTGCCAAATGTGATGGATGCCTTCCATATGTGATGAGTTCTTGTTAAATAGGCAACCTAAGAGACAAATAGTCAACTTGAACAGTACCTATGGATATTTTTGAATTTTTGAACAGTTCTGCTACAGTAGATACGTATTGTAACAGTGTTGTACAGTAACTCGTAACTTGAATGAATAGTATCTGGTACAGAAATTTCTTTATATTTGAATATCAACTGATATATTGTAGTAGATTTAACCTCTCTACCGGGAGTTAATGCTAGAAAATAATTTCCGAAATGAATTTTTAATACTCACCCTTGTTATATTATTTTAATGAGATTTTTTTTGAGCAATTTTACTCTTTGTTTTTATTTTTTTTAAATATCCACTATTGCTAAAGAAATCATAGTGGCAAAAATCAAGATCGTCATCATCATCCAAATTAATTGCTGGACCTGAATTTGATGAGGTTTTAAATGAAGAAGAACTTAGTGCAAATTTTTGAAGAATAGCCTACATTTCTTCAAGAGTTTTTACTGCAATCAATTGAGAAACCATTTGGAATTTCTGAGCAAGAAATTGAGTTTGCTCTTTCAACTAGAAAGGAAGTTGTTGATTTTGGGAAGCAATTTTCTTATGCTCATGAATCCAAATTAGAACTTAATTGGAATTTAAGCTTTGAGGAAATTTGAATTTGTCCCAGCATTTGATTTTAAATCTCATTTTGATTATGGGAATTGGATAATCAAAATAATCTAAAGTCCAAGCAAAGATCCAAGGCAAATAGAACCTAGAATGAAAAAGGCAAAGGGCTAAAAGTCGTTTTTCTTTTAGGCTCGGTGTATAATGAGTTTTGAATAGGTTAAATAATTTGAGAATATAAGGTTTTGTCTTTATGAATTCTAAATTTGTTTCAAACTTATCCCACCACATAGGCCACCATAAAAGAAAAGATAATGGATTACAAGTGGTATCAAAATAGAATAACCAAATATGCGATTTTCTGGTATTTGGGATTATAAAGGCATTAAACCAAGCTTTTTGGTAATCTCAGTAATTATATGTGGTATCAAAAAAGGGTAATTTTTTGAAGGTTTCTAGAAAATGAAGAGGTTGAGGAATGTCAAATTTTTAATCTCCTAGAACAATAACCTTTTAAATTTTACAAGTGGAATATGCGGGATCAATCTGTTATTCATTATAAAAGAAATTTTTGAAAGAAGTAGATTCTGTAATTTCTAAAATTCTTTGATAAAAAATTGGAGTTTTCTTTAAATTAGTTGGTTTATAAAACTATTTTTTTCCAAAGAATTTTTCCAACTTATCAAAGGGATTTGAATCACAAAAACCATTTTCTATATTTATAATATTTAGAAAAAATATCCTTTAGAATAAAATCAGAAGGATTTTGGGATTTTTGAGATAATATTATTTGGGAATTTGAAATCTGTTTTTGAAGAATCTTCTTTCAAAATTTTAAAAGTAGGCATAAAGAATTTACCTAAGAAAGAATCAATATAAAGGAATTTCCTTTTGTCCTCTTGTTTAGTAGAGATTATTCAGGGCTGAATAGACTCCCAAAGTAGTTTTCTAAATGATTCTAACATTTTTGTAAGGTATTGAAATAATTCAGTATTTTTGGAATTTGGTTTAAAAAACTCATATGAGATTTTCTAGGTAGAAGAAAAGTCTGGAATTTTTGTCTTTGAATTTGGTTTTTTAAAAGAAGCAGTATCTTATACTTTTTCGTCTATCAAGGCATCAAAGAATTTTTGGGTATTTCTTTGTATTTATTTTTTGTCCTCTTGTTTAGTAAAGGTTCTTCGGGGCTGAATAGACTCCCAAAGTAGTTTTCTAAATTATTCTAACATTTTTGTAAGGTATTAAAATAGTTCAGTATTTTTGGAATCTAGTTTAAGAAACTCATCTGAGATTTTCTAGGTAGAAGCAAAGACTGGAATTCTTGTCTAGGAATTTGAATTTTTAAAAGAAGCAGTATCTTATACTTTTTCGTTTATCAATGCATCAAAGAAATATTTATATTCAGGAGAATTTTTTGGTATTTCTTTGGCTTTATTTTTTGTCTTTCTAAGCATCGTTCCTAGAATGTAGAAATTTTTTAGTTAGGAAATATAGAATGGAATTTGTATCTCCTTTTATGTATTCAATATCAAAATCAAAAATACTTAAAATAGTTTGCCATCATGCAAAAATTTATTTAGATGTAAGATTTTGAACATCTTTTAGTAAAATATTTTTTGCACTTTTACAATCAATTCTAATAAGAAATTTTTTATTTAATAAACCACTTTAGAATTTTTGAATGCATAAAATAGTACTCAAAATTTCTTTTTTAATTGTAAAATAATTTTTCTCAGTATCATTCCAATGTACAGAAGTATATTGCACAATACATTATTTTCCTTCTTGCTTCTATTTAAGAATGTCACCATATCATAGATCAGAAGCATCATTTTCAACAATTTTTGGAAGACTAGATCTGCAATATGTAAACATAGAATATCTAAAACAATAGTACGAACAATATTAGTATGTTCATCTGACCACAAAATATGATTTTTTTTTAAGCCTATTGTGAAGTAGCTTAGCTAATCTATTAATATTTGGACAAAAATCTAAAACATAATTAAAGCTTCCTAAAAACTTTTGTAATTGTGTTTTATCGAGAATTTTATTAGGAAATTTATTAGCAAACTAAATGATCTTTCAATTCGGGTTATTAATCCTTGTGATATATAATGACAAAAAAAATGAATTTTTATTTGAAAAAGAGATATTTTTATTTAGAAACTAAAGAACGAGACATTTTTCACAAGGAAGATCAATAATATGTTGATTCTGTTCCCAAAAGGCATTTGAAAAATTTGAACAAATCTCTTTTTCAAAAAAATCGTAGAGGAAAATAAAAGTAGAAATATAATAAAATAAGATATAAGAAATAAATAACAGAAAATTAAATAAAACAAAAATTTAAATTAGATGTGCAAAAAATTAAAGGAAAATTTAAATTAAATGTGCAGAAAATTAAAAGCAATAAATGCAGAAATATAAATACACAAAATTATAAATGTCTCTTTAGTCACTAAATTAGATCAGGACATACTTTTGCAAGACACCGCTTTAATTAAATAAATAAATATAAAAAATAAATTAGGTAGCAGAGCCAGCCATATAATAGAAAATAATTAAAGATAGAAATTTTCTTAGGTATTTGGAAAACCGATATACAATAACCAAGGTAAGGTATGAGAGAAAAGAGTTTACAAGTTTTGATGTTTATGCTATAAAGAAGAGAAAAGAGTTTTTAGAGAGAGAGAGAAATCTTTCTAAATGTTTGGATGCTTCACAAATGAAAGGAATCATTCTCATATAGGCAACTCAAGGGCAAAATAGTCATATTAAACAGTGTCCAGGGATATTTGTAGAATCCTAAACAGTCCTGCTACAGTAGACGCATGTTGTAACAAGAATACTCCACAATAATTTGTAGCTTAAATGAATAGTATCTGACACAGAATTTTCTTGGTATTTTTTATGATTAACTGGTATTTTGTAGTAGATTTGATCTTTCTACCAAGAGTTAAGGCTAGAAAATAATTTCCAAAATAATGCTCACTCTTGTTAAATTCTTTTTATGAGATTTCTTTTTTGAGCAATTTTTTTTTAATATCCACTATTGCCAAAGAAATTAATATGGCTAAAATCGAGATCGTCATCATCATCCAGATTAATAGCTGGACCTGAATTTGATGAAGTCTTGGATGAAGACAAACTTGGTGTAAATTTTTGCAAAATAGTTTACATTTCTTCATGAGTTTTTGCTGCAACCATTTGAGATTTCTGAGCGAGGAATTAAGTTTCCTCTTTTGACTGGAAAGGAATTTACTAATTTTGAGAAGTAATTTTCTTTTGCTCATGGATCCAAATTAGAACTTTATTAGAATTTAAGCTTTGTGAAATTTTAAATTTGTCTTACTATTTGATTTTAAACCTCATTCTGATTATGGAAATTGAATAATCAAAATAGTTTAAAGTCCAAGCAAACACCCAAGGCAAATAGAATCTTGAATGAAAAAGGCAAAGGGCTGAAAGCCTTTTTTCTTCTGGACTTGGTGTATAATGTGTTTTGAATAGATTAAATTATTTGAGAATATAAGGTCATATCTTTAGGAATTCTAAGTTCGTGCCAAACTTATCCCACCACATACGTCACTATGAAGGAAAAGATAATGGATTACAAGTGGTATCAAAATAAAATAACCAAATATGGGATTTTCTGGTATTTTGGATTGTAAAGGCATTAAACCAAGCTTGTTGGTAATTCCAGTAATTATAAGTGGTATCCAAAAAGGGCAATTTTTTGAAGGCTTTTGAAAAATAGAGAGGTTGAGAAAGGTCAAATTTCGAATCTCTTGGAGCAATAACCTTATGAATCTTACAAGTGGAATATGCGGGATCAATCTGTTATTCATTATAAAAGAAATTTTCAAAAGAAACAAATTCTGTTATTTCGAAAATTTTTTAATAAAAAATTAGAGTTTTCATTAAATCAGTTGGTTTATAAAACTATCTTTTTCCAAAGTATCAAAGGAATTTTGCTACTGAAAACAGTCTTGGTATCAGAGCCTTGGGAGGGGTAGTATATAGAAAACTGTTTTCAGATCTTTAAAGTTTAAGTTCAGATTTTTAAGACCTCTTGAGTGTTCCTTGTCTAGGAAGGTTCGGGAAGTAAGTCCTTGAATCTAGAGGCCGTAATATCCAGAAATTGCTTAAAATTGTAGAGAGACCTTAAATTTTCTTTATAAAATCTTTATAGTTATGGACTCCATTTTCTGTAGAACTACATCTTTTAACTCTGTTTCCACCTCTTCCAATGATTCTAAGAAGATAGTAAATAGTGAATAAATTATAATAGAAAATTTTGAAAAAGGAATAGATAATTGGAAAATACTGAAAATAAATAGAGATCAAATCTACAAAATCTCTAAATACCAAATTTTTAGAACTGATTTTACTATCAAAACTGAAAAATGAGACATACAATTGTCTAAATCTTTTAAGACTATCCAGTTACCTAGTCAAAATTCCTTGAAAAAAAATACCTAGATAAAAAATATAAATATATTCATATAGGATTAGTCTAAGTAGGTATTAAACCTCTAACCAAAGAAGGTTTGAATACTTCTATTATTGTCATTCTTAGAGATGCTAAATTCACAAATTTCAAAGATTCCTTGTTAAGTTATGTTGAATCCAGTCTATGTATAGGTCCTATATCTATTCATTGTTATCCAAACTTTTCTATTTCTTTAAATGATAAAAATATCTTAAAATCCTTAGTTTTACAAATCAAAACTCATAATTACCAAATGCTTGAAGATTCTATTCCAGTTGCTTTGATTTTTAGAGTTCGTCATAAAGCTATGATGTCTGCCTTTGATATAGGTGCTAGATTCCATAGTAAAAAATGAGAAACTCTTCTTTTACAAATAGACTTTACTAAAGCAAATGATATAACACTTAGGAGCATCTAATGGAGAGAAATATATCTTTCAGAAAAATGAATTTTAGAAGGAATTACCTGGTCTGAGCCCATTGAGCTCCTAAAGCCCAATACCTAATCAAAACAAATAACCCAATACAATGATAGGAGATTTAGGCTCTCTTTCAATAGAAGATCCACTAGTAGTAGATTCTTTGATGAATCTTCCACCTCAGAAACTGTAGATATTGGAAGAATTTCACAACTTCCTTCGGTTATTAATATACCATATATGTCTAGACATTCCACATCTAATATACCCACCAATACCATCTTAAGAAATGTAGACTATACCTCAAAAATACCTAGACTTGTTTATATCAACCTAGAAACAGAGAGTTCTTCAACTCAACTCCAAAATACCGCCTCTACTCAGCCCAAACAAGCTGAACCAAAATAAGAACTAACAAGCCCGACTTTTTCGGCCATAACTGAAAATCTAGTTCATGAATTGAATGTTATCGAAAAAAAAAATTTCAAAGGGATAAAAAATTCCTGCATAATGATTGTTATGTTGAACATAATCATGAAAAAAGAATTTGGCTTTAAAAAAAATTTTCAGATACTAGGAAAAAGGTTCAAGACCAATTTTATGAATTTGTTTGTGAAAATAAAGTCCATATTCTATTTTTTGATTGGTTTGAATGTTATGCTTCACAAAACTCCATAGATTATCCTTTTAAATCTGCTAATCCAATTATCTTTAGGAACAAAAACCTTGAATAGGAATCCATTACGGATTCTAGAAAAATCTAGTCCACACATCTACCTTTTTATGGTATAAAAATCGATTTTAGTGATCAGACTGTAAATGTCATTCCTCTTAAAAACCCGAATAGTGATGGCAAAACCAATATCAAAAATATCATTATTCAAAATAACTTTTCAAATACACATCTTAACACTTTAAGGAAACAAATTGATCGTATAGAAAAATATCTAAGGAAACAACTCGTAGTTTCTTTAGATCCCCAAACCTCTAAAATTGATTCAAAAATAAAAAATCTCATTTTCAAACCATTTCATATGTCTAAAAATAGTATCCAAAAACTCCAGGATAACAAAATTGAGTTCATCAAAGCCATCCAGGACCAATTAAGCAAAATTGGTCCAAGTACCAGTAGTTCTAACTAGCTTACAGATTCCAACCAAATTGCTCCAAAAACTCCAACTTTTAGAATAAATGCTATCAGTCAATATTCTGATGATAGTAATGTCTTATGACAATTTCAAAAACCCATCCCTGAAATCAACAGAATGACTTGGAGACAGTCCTCAAAAGTTTAGAAATCTTTATAAATAATTGTTGCACCAAATATATACATAATTAAACCAATAGCTCAATCCCGCTTTAATGCCTCTTCTATCTATGATTGGAACATAGATGAAATTACTGAATATGGCATTCTTAGTTTTTTACAACAAATGACTATAGCTGCCAATGCTTATAAAATCCAAATAGGAACTGAAGATAAAACCATTGTTGAACTCCTTATAGCAGGGTTTTCAAGCCAGTTTAAAGGATTGTGGGATTATTATCTCACCTCACAACAACAAAAAAATATTCTAAATTCTGTTAAAATAGATGAAACATGAACGTCTATCCTAGATGAACAAAGAAATCCTCAACATGATGCAATTACAACCTTAATTCTGACTATTTTCCTATACTTCATAGGTAATCCCTCACATCTAAAAGATAAAAATGTCGAACTCCTTTCAAACTTTAGATGCAAAAAACTTAGTGATTTCCCATGGTACAAAAATACATTTCTAACTAGAGTCATGCTCAGAGAAGACTCTAACCAACCTTTTTGGAAAGAAAAATTCTTTGCAGGTTTACCAACCCTTTTAGGCAAAAATGTTAGGAATAAAATTAGGGAATCCTCAAGGCAACAGATCATACCCTATAATAATTTCACTTATAGTGAATTAATTAGTCTCACCTAATAAAAGGGTCTCAAAATCTGTCAAGACTTAAACTCCAAAAATACCTAAAATGGGAATAAAAATGGAACAAACAAGAATTAGGCTCCTTTTGTCAACAGTTTGATATTAATACTAGCAAACCATCCTCTTGCACAGAAAACTAGAAAAAAAATCACACACTAGTACAAACCCAAAAGGTTCCAAAGCCTACAAAGGAAGAAAAAATCTCATGATGAGTTTTATAAAAAACTTCATTATAAAAGATCCAAACAACAAAATTCTAAGAAATCATATTCCACTAGTAAGTATAAAAGAGATTACTTGTTACAAATGTGGCAAAAAGGATCATACTTCTAGATTCTACAAAATAAATAGAAATTTGCTTGAAATTCAACTAGATGAATAAACTATGTCTAGAATCTCCAATTTACTTATAGACTCTTCTGATTCCAAACTAGGAAGTTTCTCTTCTAATTCTGAAGATAGAAAACCCTTATAGATTGATGAGTTAGTTACTACTTCATCTAGTTTTTCATATAGTAAACCAGCAAAACAAATAAATATCCTTACTAAAGAGTAAGAATTCCTTTTAGATATTGTCAAATATATAAATGATACCTAGATTCAGAAATAATATTTAGATAAACTCTTAAGTTCCCTTAGTCAAAGTAAGGTAGAAAAAACAGAAGAAAAACCTAATATTCTTCATAACACATCAAATAATACATACAATCTTACCCATATCCTTGATAAAGTTAAGAAAATAAAAAAAATAAACATGTTTCTATCCATGATATTCAAAAAGAAATTAAGGAAGTAAAATTAGAATTGAAAGAGCTAAAAGAAAAACAAAAGAGTGATTCTCAAACTCTGCAATTAGATCTTTCTGTACAAAATGATTTTAATTTGGATAATACTTCTAATAAAGAAGATCATAATGTTCAGAACATTGAGTCTCTTGAAAAAATTCATAAGATTTTCTTTTTATTTTAAGAGAAATTACTTTGATAAAATATTTTATTAAAATTATCCTTGTTGTTTCAGAAGATTTTAAAATTGATATCATTGCATTGTTCGATACTAGAGTGGATTTAAATTGCATTAAAACTGGTTTAATACAAAAAAAATTTCGTGAAAATACTCATGCAAAACTTTCAGCTGCAAATAATTCTATGTTAAAAATAGATTCTAAAACTGAAGCTTCAATTTTAAATAATGATATTTTCCTCACAACTTCTTTCATTTTAGTTGATAACATAAATCATACTGTGATTCTTGGAATACATTTTATTAATCTAATTACTCCTTTCAAAATTAGTGAAACGGAATTTCTTTTAAATACAATTCAAAAAAAATTAAGTTTTCAATTTAATAAAAAATGAAAAACTAGAAGTTTGAATCTTGTGAAGGCCTATTCCATTCATGAAAATACTATTAATATTTTAATTAAAGGGAAAAGTTTTTATCTTGATAATCTTAAGAAAATTGTCTTTTTTAAACGTTTAGAAAACCAATTGGAAAGTCTTGAGATTAAAGACAAAATTACAAAGTCATTTTGAAAATGAAATTTGTTCAGACTTTCCAAATGTTTTTTGGGAACGAAAACAACATATTGTTGATCTTTCTTATGAAAAAGATTTTGATGAAAGACAGATTCTAACAAAGGTTCGGCATATTCAAATGAATGTTGAATTAGAGGAACGTTGTAGAAAAAAAATTCAGGATATAGAATAAAAATGTTTGATTTCTAAGTCTAGATCTTTTTGAAATTGTGTTGTCTTTTATATCAACAAAAATTCTGAAATAGAAAGAGGTACTCCTATGATTGTTATTAATTATAAGCCTTTAAATTCTGTTTTAAAATGGATTAGATATCCAATTCCTAATAAAAAAGATTTATTACAGAAACTCCATTCTGCCTCGATTTTCTTAAAATTCGATATGAAATCAAGTTTTTGACAAATTCAAATTTCAAAAAATTATCGCTACAAAACAACTTTCACGGTCCTCTTCAAGCAATATGAATGGAATGTGATACCTTTTGGTTTAAAAAATGTTCATTCAGAATTTCAAAGAATTATGAATGACTTCTTCAATAACTATTCCAAATTTTGTATTGTTTATATTGATAATATTTTAATATTTTCTACTTCTTTAGATGAACACTTTAGACACCTCAAAACACTTTTCTATATTGCAAAAAAAATAGTTTAGTAGTTTCTTAATAAAAAATGTTTATTTTCCAAACAAAAATTCATTTTTTAGGACATTGATATTTCACTAGGATTAATAACCCCAATTGAAATATCACTTCAATTTGCTAATAAATTCCCTACTAAAATTCTTGATAAAACACAATTATAAAAGTTTTTGGGAAGCATTATTTATGTTTTAGATTTTTGTTCAAATATCAATAGATTAGCTAAACCACTTCATGATAGACTTAAAAAAAATTATGTTTCATGATCTAATGAACATACTAATAATGTTCGTACTATTAAAAAATAAGTTTTAGATATTTTATATTTATATATTGTCGATCCTAGTCTTCCAAAAATTGTAAAAATGACGCTTCTGATCTAGGTTATGGTATAATTCTTAAACATAAGTAAGAGGGAAAAGAGCGTATTGTGCAATATACTTCTGCACACTAGAATGATACCCAAAAAAATTATTCTACAATTAAAAAAGAAATTTTAAGTATGGTTCTATGCATTCAAAAATTTCAAAGCGATTTACTAAATAAAAAATTTCTTCTTAGAATTAATTGCAAAAGTGCAAAAGATATTTTACAAAAATATATTCAAAATCTTGCATCCAAATAAATTTTTAAACGATGACAAACTATATTAAATATTTTTTATTTTGATATTGAATACATAAAAGGAGATACAAATTTTATTTCAGATTTCCTAACTAGAGAATTTCTACATTCCAGAAACGATGCCTAGAAAGGCAAAAAATAAAGAAAAAAAAAATACCAAAAAATTCTCCAAAATACAAATTCTTTTTTGATATCTTCATAGACAAAGAAGTACAAGATACTGCTTCTTCTAGAAATTTTCAGACAAAAATCTCGGCTTTTGCTTCTACCCAGAAAATCCTTGATGAATTCCTTAAACCAGATCCCAAAAATACTGAATTATTCCAATATCTTATAGAATTGCCAGAAGTATTCAGAAAACATATTTGGGAGTCTATTCAGCTACGAATGATCCCTACAAAATAAGAGAACAAGGCAAGTTCATCTCAATTAATTCCCTCTCAAGTAAATTTCTTATACTCATTTTCAAAATATGTGAAAAAAAAATTTTCAAAAAAATTTTTACAAAAACAAGTTTCAAATTCTCAAATAATTTTGTTCCAAAAATCTCAAAATCCTTCTGATTTTATTCTAAAAGATATTTTTATAAATATTATATATATATATATATAATGAAGAAAATGTGTTTGTTAAAACAATTAGCAAGCTTAAGGTTCCTGGCTAATTAACCAAAAAAATATTGGTCTTATCTTTATAATTGTTTTACAGCATTCTGTCATTAAGCACTTAGCCGATTAAGAGATTAAAGAACTATTTTCTCTCGAAACATAGAAAACCTTGACAGTCAGGTTCTTAAGCCGCATTTTTATATTTAATTCAACTTTAAAAATATGTATTTTATGTGCTTATTTTTGTCGTGGGTTCTATTGATGTTATCTCATTTGTGATGTTGAATTTTTGATGATGTAGATTTTAGATCTTGAATTAAGTATTTTGATAATTTGATATTGTAATTTTCTTTGAGAAAATTGATCCAATAATTTTCATATAATTACTTGATATTAAATAGTTTATGAAGTAAATTAAATGGCTATGGACGTTTGTGGGTTTGGTAATCTAATTTT
The DNA here is from genome assembly GCA_949630135.1 of Balakata baccata. Classification (NCBI taxonomy): domain Eukaryota; kingdom Viridiplantae; phylum Streptophyta; class Magnoliopsida; order Malpighiales; family Euphorbiaceae; genus Balakata; species Balakata baccata. The sequence continues at coordinate 101,218 of CATIWF010006072.1, read as the reverse complement.
TTATTATAAATACTTAATGGACAAGGATTTGATTACTAATTTATTATTATTGTTCTTATTTTATATAAAATTGAAATTATAAACCGACGTAATTTGATCCGCAATTGTGATTTGGATTGAATTAGTTTTTTCTTGTTTGCAGATTGGATTGATAAATTTTAATTCACACCAAACTCATCCGCAAACACTCTAGCTAATAGGATTTTCTGTTCTTTAATTTATATTTTATAACGAGATAATATGATGGGATTTTATCAATTACATATAACTATAATTTTTAAATTCATTTTTTTGGATAAATTTTATTAGATACACATATAATTAAAAGTGTGTAATTACTATCTTTATTTTTTTAAAAATATATATAATCGTATACAATTTTATATCATTTTTAATATTAGCTGCCTCTAAAAAAATATATTTACTTCTCAAATTCTGGGGTCTCGACCACAATAATAAACCTACCTCCCCTAACTCTGAGGCAGGCTACGATTAATAAGAATGTAATCAAATTTAACCTGAGTATATCTAAACTATGAAATAATTTTCTCAAAATTTCCATTTTAATTTAATCAAACTATTTAAAAAATTTAATTTAATTCGATTCAATATAATTTAAAATAAGTAAAATAACAAATTGAATTAAAGCATTTTTCATCTCTTTGATTTCTATATAATAAAAGATAATGATGAATAATGACTATGGGTTCCCTTTACATTTCTATATCGAGTACCATCTCCACTATAATTTTCAAATTCAAACTTTAATTTTTTCCATCACTTCTATTATTACTTCATTAGAATTGATATGTCAAGATAAAATAACTACTTATTTCTTTCTTCTTCTAAAATTCTAGATTAATAGTCAAATTGAGTATTTTGTTAATTCAGCTTTCAGCAGTCCAATAAATTAAAAGTTAAATTAGATGTTTAGTAAAATAAAAATAAAAGCTAGTAGTTAGAAATTTTAAGGGAAAATTATAAAAAAAAAAATTGAACTTTGTAAGATATTAAAATTATATCAAATTTTAAAAACAATTATATTTCAATTACATGAACTTTTATTTTTGAAACAAATATAGTTTCAGTAACACAAAACTAATCTCAAAATCTAGCTGGTGCTTACATGAATTGACTAAATAAAGTAACTAACATGAACGTACATTAAATATGATGACTGAATTAAATATATTCAATTAAAATTGAATAATCAGACTAAAACATTTACTATTTAATTCTGTTATTTAATCTAGTTAATATATTTGATAGATATCATCAATTATTTAATTCGGTTAATTCACATAAAATGCCAGCTAGATTCGAAATCAGATTTTATAGCAATAAAGTTATATTTATTTAAAAAATAAAAGTTCAATATAATTTAAATAAAATTTTTAAAAAGTTAGATATAATTCTAAATTGGACAAAGTTCAAAATTTTTTTTTTATAATTTCTCAAATTTTAATCCCCAACTTTTAGAATTTGCATTAAAAACTGATTTTTAATGAGAAGCAAAATTCTCATATCAAAAGTTAATTTTTTAAATCTTTGAAATTTAAATAATTTTTTTTTTACTTATTAATTTATAAAAAAATTTAGTAGCTAAAAAACAATATTTAATATAATAATTTTATGTTGTGTTAATTAATTTTTTGCATTATATATGATAAATATTGTTTTAAAATAAAAGGTTAATATATGTATTATATTATCAGCATAATACAAATTGAATTATAGTTATTTTATAAATTATAATTAATTCTTAATCACTAAGTAAATATTTTAAAATTAATTATATAGTATTGATTGTCATAACTAGAGTCTAGCCGCCCACGCTACTGATCGGTAATAACTAAATCTTGACAAATAATAATTATGGTTGGCCACTGCCATGCAATTAAACGTCATTGCTAAATTAAATAATTTTAGGTATTCCTTCCGTTTCACTTTAATTGTAATTTAAAAAAAATAGAATTTATTATATAAAAAAAACAGAGTTTATTCTAATTGATTGAATTTTTAAATTATTAATAAAAATAAACTATTTTTCTAATTTTATTTATATTTTAATTTTAGAAAAGTGAATTTTATATTAATAATTATAATTTATTATTATTATTAATTTTTCTTTTTAAAAGAATAATATGATTATTTTATATATTTTATTATATTTGAACCGTTTTATTTTAACTGTCATTTTAGAGAAAATTTAAAATCTAATTTATTTGTGATTTTTATATGATCAATGAAATTTAAATTTCATTTTTTTAATTTTTTTCTCAATGTTAAGTTTAACTCTAAAGTTATTTATTGTAAGGTTATACTAAACAACTAAACATTTTATTTTTTTGTCTTTCTCAACAACTTTGAATCTTTTAAAACCAAAATAATTTAGTTTTAACTATTTATTTTTCTTTTAAATTTGAGGTTAATTAATGACTTTTTAATTCTAATAAAATCATTTAAAATGATAGTTAAAATAAAATAAAGAGAGTATCTATTAAATTATATTTTTTTAATATTTGTAACACCACCTTAAACGACAATTAAAATAGAATGAATCCTTGTTTTTTTCTATGGTGGTTGTGATCTAGTGGATATTGAATATCTTTAGGGCGATATTGAGAAAACTTTTTATTTTCCGTGATTTAGGATCCATTGAAACTAACCCTACAAAGTGAGTGTGAGGGCATCAAAATCAACCCATGAATGGCGTTTCTTTCTAGATTAATTCATAACTCCCTGACCAATTCACCTCCGGACTTTTTATTCTATATAAATACGTTCCAAATTTTGGATTCCTTTTTTTATTGCAAAACATGATAAAATATGAATCAATCAATTTGAATTTGATACAATTATTTAAAAAAAATTGGAAAATTAGATCAATAAAAAAAAAAAGGATAAAAGTATAAATTAGCCTCTAAATTATATCAAATGTAGCGAGTTATTCTTTCAATTATGACTTAGTGTAAATGAATTTTCGAACTTTAAATTTGGTATAATTAGGTCCTTAAACCATAATTATGAGCCAATTTGGTCTAATAAGGGTGACTCGCTTCATAGTATATAATTAAGAGGTTAATTTGCACTAAATTTAAAATTTAATGACTAATTTATACTGAATCAAAGTTGAACTGTTTATATGGCATAATTCTAGGACTAAATTACACCTTTTGGACAAAAAATAATTCGATTCAAAACTGAATAAAAATATGACCGAAACAAAAACCACTACCAGCGAATAATAAGAGTTATTTGAGGAAATTACATCTTCAACATCAATAATTTTTTCCATCAATTGAAAACTTAACATCTATTAAAATTTATAATTATGTCAGACTTTCATCCCTATGATGGATGAAAACCCAATGTAGTACGTAACTAGAGATTCCACATTATCATTTTTCCTTTAAAATCTTTTATTAATATGGGGTTTTTTCAATTTAATAAAACCTTAATTTCTTTAATTAATTTGTATTGCTATATTTTCTTTGTCCTCAGTTTGTGCATGAAATCATGGACAGTTGGTAATTTTTCTTATTAACTGATTACACCATTGAAGAATTATAAAATGGGAATTCAAAGTTGGACCTTTTTGCGTCTTTTCATGACAATTAGCCACTGAACTTGAAGGTAATAGGGTGGAGAGTTAGTAATTAGTTAGGGCCATTTGGTATTAAGGTTGGGAAAAACGTTTTAGAAAAAAAAATTTAATTTTAATTTTTAAATATTGAAAACTGATTTTGAAGCTAAATATGTAAATAGATATTTTTGGAAAAAACATATTATTAAAAATTAAAAAATTAGTCAATTAAATTAAAAAAATTAAAAATTTTTAAAAATTTAACAGTAATCTCAATCACTCCGCTAGTGGTTGCTCAGATTAGGTTGGTGACAAAATTTGTGAGGTGGAATCCTAATTCTAAAGCTTTTAGTCATATATAGAGTAATAGAATATAGGTTGTCCTCCACTTTATGATGCAAAAATCCATTTATTGTGGATGAGATCAAGAAAATCATCAAAGCTGAAGATACACTTAAATAGGCATTATTTGAAAATGTAGGTAATTGGTTTTATGTAATTAATTAATATCAGTAAGGGCACGTTTAATATGTTTCATTTTGGAATAAGAATAAGATTTTCAATTCAGATTTGAATTTGGTGGCTACAATATTTGAGAAAAGAAATCCTAATAATTCAAATTTGTTAGCATATTTTTAACCCAAAAAAAAAACATTTTATATTTCAAAAAATACCCTCAATAAAATTAGACTGAACATAAAGTGAAATTCAACTTCTATTATATGAATATACCAAATAAAAATATTAGAATTTCAAAAATCAATTTAGAAATATAATTTTATTTTCTGTGAAATTTTATTCTTTTAGTATACCAAACACTATAATAGTAATAGATTTGCTTTAGTCAAACCATAGCATATAAAATTTTGTCCAATAGTGCTTTTTATTTTCAAGAATATTTTTGTTAGAATAAATTGCATTTTAGAGTATTTTTAAATATAAAAAGTAAAATAATTTTAAAGAATATTTCTTACTCAATTATTTTTTAACATATTTTAATTATTTTAATAATTTTAAAATTCTTAATGCAATGACCCAGATGTACTAGGGAACAACCGCCTTGTGGTACAGGAGAACAAGTTGGAGAACAAGTTGGAAAACATTGATATTTTTCATTGTATAAATATTAATATTTTATTATATAAATTAAATATTTAGATATTAAATTTATTGGTATATACAATTTTTTATTGAAAAAAAAATTATGACAAATTTGTGTAAGGAAAAATTAATATTTAATTTAAATAAAATTAATATTTAAAACTATTATACATAATTAATATTTAATTTAAATATAAATAATTAATTAAAAATAAAAAAATTAATATCTAAAATAATCAGTTACTTAAAAAAATACACGTTCAAAAAATATATAAAACCATAAATGTGCAATATTAAATAAGATTACAATTAATTTTTTGTGCAAAACATAATTAATTTTTAAATATATACAAGTACAAAGTATAATTAATTTTTGTGCAAAAAATTAAAGATGTTAAAAAAAATTATTGAATAAGGCACAATTAATATTTAATTTAAATAATATTAATATTTATTTAATAACAATATGAATAGTAAGAACGACACTATAAGTGTTGTTGTTTGTACAATATGAATATTTATAGTGTTGTACATAAATAATGAGATCGCCGCAGTGACTAGTGATCTTAGTTCACGATCACAAAATGCCTCCCTCCTGGCAAAAAAAAATATATATTGAGAAATAAGTTTGAGTTCGACATATTTTGGTAATTTTTTTTCTTTTTTTACTTATTTAGGTAAAAACGCTCAAAAACTTTTTTACAACGTCAACCGTTTTTTTATATTTTTACTCTTCAATTTATTTTATTTCATATAAATTATTATTTATCAATAAAAAAAAAGTAAAAAACCATTACTATGAGGAAAGAGAAAAGAATTTATTGTGAAACACATTAATAAAAAGATAAAACGTACACAAAAGTATATATATATATATATATATTAATTATAATTAAAATATAGAGTGAATTTTGACTCTCTTGATATAGAGAATTAAACTCACTATCTACTCTAAATTTTAAGGATATTTCATTCTATTATTATTCTTTTGATATACCTAATTAACTTTTAATTTGATTTATTTTTTCAAATTCAATTCAATATTGTATACATATTATTTTGAAGTCATCTTTTGACTATAAATTTTATAAAATAGTTTTTTTGGATACATTTTGTGAAGAAGTTGGGTATTAAATCCATAACCTTTCAACTTTTATCGTGACTATTTCATGGTAAATATACTAATTTAGCTAATTCCAATTAATATTTTTTTAATATTTGAAAGTTTCATATTACTAGTAATGTAATTCATTAAATAGCAACTTATATTTTTTCTATACATTAGTATCTTTATATAATTTTAATTTATTACCTATTATATTAAATTTGCCCCAAGGAAGAAAATTTTGTCGATCTATCCTGATTAGTAGTGGTCTTTGTCTTCCATAATCTACACTGCACGCATTAAAAGAAAAATTGTATTCATTTTTTTTAATTATTATTTGTAAATATTGTAAAGGTTAGATATTGAATTCATGTATCTATTTCATTGTAGGTTTTTATTTAATTATGAAAAAAGTAGTGAAAGTTGCTATGTTGATGCGATAGAGGAGGAAAGTGAAAGGGAAATCAATAAATTGGTTCAACTTGGACTTAATTAAACAAGATATGCATAGCACCATTATCTTTTAATTAATTTTCCGATTATTTAACCATTAATTGATTATGACTGCTTTACCAATTTGTACGAAACCTAATTGGGTTTTATTTTTTAGAAAAAAAAAATTATTTGAATTTGTGTAATTAAATTTATCAATTAAAACTTTATTCAATTCACTCTCTTAGTCATCAATTTTGAACTAATTTAGTTTTTTAACTTGGAATTTTTCAGTTAACTATTACTATTAGATGCTAAATATTTTTGTATAGATAGAAACTAACTGAAATTTTATTTAGTGTAATTTATTAATTATCATTAATTAGATATTTATATGCTAAATGTTTCAAATATTGACATTAAATTAGTTTAAAATTAAAATTATATGAGTTAGTTGAACAAATATAACAATGCAAAATTAGTCCAACAATTTATACCTTAAAATGTCTTATGTGATTCAATTTCTCATATTAATAAATAAACAAATTAGAATGGTGATTATTATTATTATTATTTATCCAAACTCGATTCACACCAGATAAATATATTAAGGAGTAAAGCATATCTAATATTCAAATTCAAAATTTCTAATTAAAAGAAAAATAATCACTACGTAATTATCTTTTCATCTCACCCCTTAAAAATATTATTATAAGATATTACAACAACTCTAAATTTGTTGTCTTCCTCCTATTTCAGAAAATATTTCCTCAAAGTCTCAAATTGTTATTTGGACTTTATGAGTCGGCTAATAGAATATAGGAAATAAATTTATGTTATTTTCCTTATCATGTAAGGTAATTAATTACATCTTAACCTCAACTTAAAAGGGTAGCAAATTATATTACAGAAAAAAGAAAAATTACAAAAGAAAAAAAAAACAATATTGGAATATTTTTCAATTTACATTTTAATTATTTTTGCATCAATTCGGTTCCTAAAATTTTTTGAAGCTTTCAATTCCATCCATTTGATTTTAATGAAATATCGGAATTGAATATTTAATAAATATTAAAATTTAAATTGATAAAAAAATATTGAAATTTAAATTAGAAAGAAAAAAACCCATAGGTAAGAATTTTTTTTTATAATTTCTCAAAAATATAATACTTGCCATTAGATTTACTTACCATTAGATCATTTCACTTTTAGGAGGTTAATTTTAAATCTCGAATCAAATTAATCAAACTAATTATCCGATAAATTTATTGTTTAGAGGCTAAAATCAAATAATTTTCAAATTCCAATTATATTATTAGCATTTTACTTGATTTTAAACCAATTTTGAATCAATTTTTTTTTGCACGAATTTCAATAAATAAAAAATTAGCAGTTATACTTTAACAATTTACAAATACCAAAAATAAAATGTGGCAGAAATTTATATTCCGAAAAAGGAAAAAGAAAATAAAAAGAAAGAAGAATCCTATTCTTCAGGCTTTTCAAAGGACTAAACTGAAAGTAAATTTTATAGATGGTATTTCAATTATTTAAATTATAATAATTTAATATTTTAAAATTATTTATAATATAAAATTAATTAATTTTTATTTTATAATTAAAATAATTTTTAAAGAATTAAAATTATCTCTCTCCAAAATAATAAGAACTGACTAATTCATAGAAAGCTTCTCTATCTATCTGTCTGAGTTGGGATTGAATTTCCCTATTCTCTTTCCTTTTATTGCTTTCTTTGTTGTGTTTATTCAAAGCCAAACAAATGCCCCTGAAATCTCTGACCTGATAATTTAGTCACAAAATCTGCATGTGTACGTCCTTTCCTTACCATCTCTATCTTTCAGGCTTTTTTTTCTTTTTTATATTTTTTGTTATAATAAAATATTAGCCTTGTGCAACCCCAATTAAAAAATAATTTTTTTAATAATAAAATATTATCAAAGACCTTGTACAAATGCAACTCCAATTAAAAAATAATTTTTTATAATAATAAAGTTCCGTTTGTTTCCAGAAATATTTTATGTATTTTTATGCATTTGATATATTTAAAAAAATTGATGAATAGAAAATATTTTTTTGTTCAAATGAAAAATTAAGCCATTTTTCTGGAAAATAATTTCATTTTTTAAAATAAAAAGTCATTTTCCAGATCTTAATATATTTATATAAATAAAATTTTTTATACTAAAACTAATTAAATATATACTAATTATTATATTAACTACTGAAAATCACTTCCGGTGACCTCCGGCCACCATTAATTGTTGGTTACCGGCGCCGGTCACTGAAATTTTTTTAAAAATATTATTTTATGTATTTTTCTTTTATTCATTGTTATAAATTAAAAATATCAAATTTTAGAGAAATTTTAAATATTTAGTAGATTTTTATATGCAAAAGAAAATAATATTTTTTAAAATACACCAAACACTATAAAATAATTTTCTTAAAATTTTACGTGTGCAACTAAATATTTTTCAGAAAAATATTTCTGCATTTGGTGCATATAGAAAAATTAGTCAACGGAAAATATTTTTTTGGTCAAATAAAAAACTAATAATTTTTTGAGAATATGAAATCATTTTCCGGATCTTGACACATTTATATAAATAAAACATTTTATACTAGAACTAACTAAATATATATTAATTACTAAAAATCACTTTCGGTGACCTCCGGCCACTACCGATTGTTGGTTACCGGCACCGGTCACCGGAATTTTTTTAAAATATTATTTTATATATTTTTTTTATTCATAGTTATAATTAAGAATATCAAATTTTTGAGAAGTTTTAAATATTTTAATAGATTTTTATATGTAAAAAAAATATACCAAATACTATAAAATAATTTTCTTAAAATTTTATATATACAACCAAATAACAAACAACAGAAAATAAATTTTTTTCAAAAATATATTATTTTCCATAAATAAAAAGAGTCTAAAATATTATCAAAGATCTCGTGCAACCCCAATTAAAAAATAATTTGATGGATATATTCATTTATAATAATTGGAAAGATTTAATTATGTTGTATTTTATTTTACAACTATCAATTTATGTTAGTGAAATTTTAATACATGGGGAAAATAATAATAATTATTATATAGTTTATGCAATATTTTTAAAATAAAAAGAAAAGCATACTAAGTTCTCTCTCCTTTTCAGTCTTCCTAAATATTTATTTTTTAAGTTTTCACTTTCTTTAATAATCCCACCTTCAACTCTTGTTTCCTTTATGTTCCGCCATATCTTAGCAGAGCAAGAAAGGAAGGAGATTGTTGGTGTATTTTTATTTGAGCAATTTTTTTCAGTGGGCAAATTGGTTTTCTGGTTGGATTGGAAGTTTTGAGGAAGAGGGTTGGCTTTTGATTTTTGTTTTAGCAATTCTTGAAGTGGGAAATTTGGTTTTTTTGTTTGGATTAGAAGATTTGAAGAAAAGGGTTGGCCTTTTGATATATTTTTTTTTGTTTGGTTCAAATTCATGGCGGTGCAAGCTCAGTTTCCATTGTGTGGATCTCAAGATTGGATTGATAGTGGTTGTGGAGTTGGGCTGAACAATAATTTTTATTATTCATCTTTACATCAACAACAGCAACCACAAATTCAACAGCAACAATACAATTTGCAGTTGTTTCAATCTCAAAATCAGCAGTTGAAGAATCAAAATATTGCCTTCGACGCTTCCATGCCTCATCCTCAAACCATGGCAGCCTATGAGGAAAAGCAAAGACAAGAGCTTGATCATTATATCAGATTACAGGTTAGACTTCTATTGAATCCCATTTTTCTGTTACTTTTTGGTTTCTTTTAAATTGGGTTTAATCTTAAAGTTATTTTTGATTAACAGAATGAGAGATTGAGATTGCTATTGCAAGAGCAAAGAAAGCAGCATATTGCTTTATTGATTAAGAAAATAGAATCAAAGGCATTGCCTTTATTGAGAAAGAAGGATGAGGAAATAGCAATGGCAGCTAAACGAAGAACAGAGCTTGAAGATTTCTTGAAGAGATTGGAGATGGAAAATCAGGCATGGCAAAGGGTAGCGCAAGAGAATGAAGCCATGGTTGTTTCACTTAGCAATACAATTGAACAACTGAAGAAAAAAACGTCAAGTTGCTTTGATAATGGAGCAGAGGATGCAGAGTCATGCTGTGATATTATGAACACAGAAGAAGAAACAGAGCAAATAAACAGAGTATTTGCTGTTGAAGATTACAATAATATAAATAATATTACAGAAGAAGAGGGAAAGAAGAAGAAGATGATGGTATGCAAAGGTTGTAATTCTAGGAATTCGTGTATATTGTTCCTTCCTTGTAGGCACCTTTGTTCATGCAAAGCTTGTGAAGCTTTTCTTGATTCTTGCCCTGTTTGTCTAACGGAAAAGAAGGCTAGCATTGAGGCTTTAATTGTTTAGATTTTCTAGGCCAGGGCAACAATTTTCCGGGAAAAGTGAAAGGGAATAGAAAAACCAGAAAAGGGCATCAATTATCAATACCAGAAACCCAATTCAATGCTTCGCATACAGGCATTGGCAATTGGGTCATTAGATTTTAGTTCTTTTTTTCTTTTGTTTCCTTCTGTATTTAGAAATTAAAAATTGTACTTAAAAAAACCAAGCAAAATATCAATCAATCGTGAACAGAAACATAATTACAGCACAGAAAGAGCTGAAAAGAGAAAGATTGCATCTTTTCCATTATTTATTTATTTTTTATATTTTGGGTTGCTTTGTAGACTTTGATTTTGGTGATTCACATCAAGATTTGTTGCCTATTGTTGGCAGTGCAGTCCATTATTTAACAGTGACAGGAGAGAAATCAAACCAATTGTCAGATTCACTAACCAGTTTTTGTTCACACCTTGTATTTTTTTCTATTAAAAATAATAAAAAATTAACAATAATTGAGAATAAAAAAAGTGGATGTTATTCTGTTCTAGACTAGAGAGATTATAGTAGGTGGGTCTAAATTGGTGGCAGCATAATTTACATTTTACACAATGAAAAGGAAATAAAAAGGTTTGAACAGAACAATTATGCAGAGCAGCAGCTCATTGATTGATTGCATTCTTCATGTTAATTTTTCATATTAAACAGTTTTCTCTGAAGTCAGACCAGATCGGATCAAATCGGATCAAATCAGAGAAAAATTGGTTCGATTTCAATAATATCGAATCAGTGATTAATTAGGAGTAGGAACTCGGAACTAGGAAGTGGACTGGAGAGTCCGTCTGGGAAAAGGGGCAGTTTAGGAAAAGAAAATGTCCACCTCGTACTGTGGGCCCTCCTAATATGGTGCCTGATTCCAGTGCCCGTACAGTATTTTTTTTTTTTAATCTGTTTCCAACACGGGTGAGTGAGAAGTTGACACAGCATGGGCTCTGCTTCTTTTATTTTTTATGGATTCCTACCATTGCTTTTTCTTTTTTATATTTTTTTCAATCGCTGTATGAACACATATTTTATTTAATCTATTTATTTATTTGTAATTTTAATTATTGGATAAATATTTTATAATATAAATTATTTATTATATCTAATATATCGATACACTGAATATCTCATAAAATGAGCTTTTGTTAAAAAATTAGTGGATCACATACTAGAACATAGAGTTCTTTACATTAGCCATCCATATTATAGTATAGTTGGAAGTTAAATTTTAGAAAAAATTAATATTTATTTTTAAATATTTAATATATTATATTAATAGTTTGTTGAAGTTTGAAAATTATACTCTTTATTTTTTTATTATATTATACTAATATATCATTTTATTAAATTTTCTGTTAAAAAATGTTAGATTGTGGTGAAATGTTAAAGAAAAATTACTATTTATCTTTTGAAATTTGACATATTATACTAGTATTTCCTATAAATTTAATTTATTATAGTAATAATCCATGAAATTTGACATATTTTAATAGTATCTTTTGAATAAAAAAATATTTTTTATAACTAACCGTAAATATTTCATAATTTAATTTAATAACTATATAGTTTAACATAGATAAAATAAAAAAAAAATTGTATAACTTTAAAACAATTATTAATTCTTCCTAAATTTTATAAGTGAATATATCGATCAAATTACTATTAGGTACTGTTTGATAACACTAAATTAAATAATAATCTATATTATAAAATAGTTTGATCATAAAAATAATATAATTTGACCAATAATTTATTTGATAAAGTAGTTTATTTGAAAAAAAACTATATTATAATCTAAAAAAAAAAAAGTTAAAAAAACTCGTATTCAAAAATAATATAATAACTTACAGTTTTTCTTTCTTTTTATACCTTTATTTTTTTTATCAAATAATAATAATATAATTATTAAATTATATATAATATAATTATTAAACTATTTTTGAAGAAAATAATTATTAAACTATTTAATATGCATATGTGTAGTAATAAAATATTAGATAATAAATATAGACGTATTTATTATATTAAAATGAAATATTAAATATAATTTTTATAATATATAATATATATTATATAATTTATTTGTATTATATAATAAATATGTCCTTTCATGTAATTCTATATTTTTCTAATTAGTTTTATCAAATACTTTTAATTAAATAAGTTAAATTATCTACTGTCAAATTTACAGGTAAATTATCACATAATTTTACCAAACATAGTCTTAATCTCTATCAAAATTTTATAAGCAAAAGTTCAAAAATATCCATTAGACCATCCTAATAAGCTAATTGTTTCTTTTTTAGTAATTATTATTTTATGGTATCTTATCTTTTACTCTTTTTGTTTTTTTTTTTGTTTTTGGTTTAACTTTTATTCTTTTATAAGTAGAGTAAAACGCGGGCATCTTGCTGTTGACATGAACCGACGTTGACCGAATTTTGCTGTTTAGGGTGTGCCACCTCACTTCAACATTAATATACAAATCCATTCATACTTTATTTATTTTTATTTATATTCACAAAAAAGTTCATAAATATAAAAAAAATTTAGATATTTATTCCAAAGTATCAATGTGCATATTTGGTTTAAAGATATAGATAATATTAAAATTATTCAACTTTCACTAAAATAATCATTAATATTTTTCTGTGAATTCATATATTTATTGTCACTATATTACATCCGGCCAACATATAAAATATTGGTATTTACATAAGCTATATATATAATAAAATTCATTAAATATATAAATGCATATTTATTTAGGGAAAAATTATAGAAAAAACTCGATATTTAAGGACTTTTTTTTTTCAATTTAAAACTGCATTCTTTTTTCTTATTGAATCGAAAAGAATTCTCTAGAGCAAGCTATTTGAAATTCGCTCTTGCATAAGATAAATAGGTTTTCCAATTGTTCTCATAATTTTACAACTAAAATAAAATCTATTATTTATTATTTATTTTATTATCAATTATATATAATATATTATCTTGCAATTTTTATAAATAAAAATTAAATTGAAGAAACGGAGTAAATGATTACACTTACTGAAGTCGCTCTACATATTTATATACATTGCCTACCAATTAGATGATACATCAGCTACAAACTAATTAACTATTTAACACAGAGCTAACAATACTAACGGTTATCTAGCTCAAGAACTCTCTTAGTTAATTTCATTAATAATTACTGGAGTTTATCTTACTTTAAAATAATTTTTAAATATTTTGTACCATAAAAGTTATTAAAATTTTTTACACATTTAGATATAGAGAATTACTCAACGAGTCATATACATATAGAAAAATTATTATATACATTTATTTCTAATAATGTACCACAATTTAATTTGTATCAATAACATTGGGATATATGTCAAAATCCTTTAGAAATTGTAAAAGTATTTAATGATTTAATATAAGTGGTGTTTATTATCCAATCTTGTCATTTGTTATTTTGTGAATGTATTAATATTGTTGATATATTAAAAGAATATATTAGAGATCCTATTTTGGATCATTGTATTTACACAATAAAAAGTAAATAGTTGACTTATTTTAAATGTATTTTTTTGATTAATTTTGTATATATTGTTTTTTATCCTAGGTATAAAATTGATTGTTTAATCGAATATTTGAATGAGAAGTTAATGTTGAATTTTTAATAAATTGGGTTAGAAAAATAACTAGTGATTTATTTAATGAATTTACTATTATTTATAATATTCCTTCTATAAATATTTCTACTAGTGAAGATATCAGCCAAGATTAGAAAGAGTGATCGTTTAATATTGAAAAAATATAAAAAACTAAGATCATTATCCGGTTCATCTGAATTTGACATTTATTTAACAATTTTTTTTTGAGTTTGGTGATAGTAAGACAAGTAAAGATTTTCTAGTTCTCTAATTGTGGAGTTGACTTCCAAATACTTACTTTGTCCTCTATCAAATTGCAAAACAAACTTTTACAAGTCTAATTTCAATTATTACATTTGAATAAATTTTTAAAGTGGGAGGTAATATTTTAGATGAGATATGATCTACCTCAACTCCTGAATCTTTAAAAGCTCAAGCATGCATTGATAATTGGACCAAACTGAAGTTAATGTGCAAAGAGAGGAACATGATAACGAAATATACACGACCGAAGGAACAATTGACACATTTGGAGATTCCAATTAACGAAGATAAAAAAAGGTATTCAAAAATTAAAATTTAAAAGGTAAAAAAAAAACTACGTGAGTTTGATTATTTTAAATACTAAGAGAATATGTAGGCAATTTAATTAATGGTAAAAAATTAAGTCAATCCCAATTTTTAATTTTTTTTAACTAAAAAATCAAAATTTTAAAATTACTCCCCTTTGTTTGGAGAAGATAGGTCTAGTCCTATTTTTGCAAATATTATAAAAATTAGTTAGTTTAATTAAATTAATAATTTTTGCTTAATATTTTTCAAAAATATGGTTCATTTATTATCATCTTGAAAACAACCATTCGATCTCTTTTAATGTAAGACTCAAATTAATACTCATATAAATGTCAAGAGTTATTTAAAGCAAGAGTTGAAAAAAATATTTATTTGTAATTGATGACAATGGCTATTTGAATATTTTTATACATCAAACCATCAATCAATGAAAAATTTGACTAGAAATATGAAAGGATACAAATTTAAGAGTGCAAAAATAATAGTTAATTGATGGTTTATTTATTGATATAAGTAGTAGTGATATAATAATAAAAAATAAAATATATAAATAAAGTGGCCTATAATTTGGAATGGCAAAAAGTAAATCTATATTTTTCGGAGAGTGGGAGTAAGTTAGTTCCTAAAATAAAAATATTAAATTGATTAGGTTTGTAGCCCAATTAAAATTTTTAAATTTATTACTTCATAAAATATAAAATTTCTCACTTTTTTCTAACTTAATACTTTTTTCTCAATTTTAAAAAATTAATAATAAGGCAAATTAATATTTTATTTTCAAAATTAACCCTAATTAAGTTCAATTTATATGAATACAAATTATAAATACACTTTAATAATTTTAATTATATTTATTTATTTTGTTAATTAATTAAATAATTAAAATTTAATATATTAAATTATAATAAAAATATTTAATTTTTTAATGAACCTGCCGAGCTATCGGTTCCTAAACCGGAACTAGCCAGTCCCATATATCGGGACCATCAAACCGGAATTGTCGGTATGTAATCCGTGGCCACCTCTAGGTAATTGTTGGATATTTATAAGTGCATGTCAATATTAGATAGATGTTGGACAAATTTTAAAAAAACGTTGAGTAAATATTTAATATTTATAAGTGCAGATCAACTTGTGTAGATGTTAAATATATACTAGATAAATATTTGAGTAAACGTACGATAAATGTTAGAGCAAATTTTTTTAATTATCATTTACGTGAAATATGCCATAATCAGATTTATTTTGTATTATTTCTATCAATCTTTGTCAAACATGTACTCAACCTTTACTAAAATTTTACTCATCATTTATATACAATTTATCAAATGATTTTTTTTAAATAACAATATATTTATAATTTAGTATTGATTTGTAGGAAATTGAATATAAATGTATAAGTTGATTTTTGGAGATAAAAGAATAATTAATTGAAAAAGATTGCGAACGATTTAAGAATAATGATGAAGAAATGCTATATTTATGGATATATACGGAAAACATTATGCTAGATTTGTTTAGAAGAAAATTATTGAACGAGATTTCAGTTTTCGGTAGATATAAAATTTTAAAAAGTTAATTTACTATTTTCGAAAGAATATTTAAATGTCGATACTTTTAAAAGGTTGTTAGCGGTTTTTTTTTTTTTTTGAAAATTTTCCCTAAATTTATTAATGGGCCAAGCTAGCAAACAGAAATTAATGTCGTTAGGCAATGGACAAATAGAAAAGGTTGATAATGATATGTGCCCAATAAATTAGACCATAGAGGCTGATGTGGGTCGTAAATTTTAAAACTTGTAGCTGCTAACGCGATCCGCAATTGGATGAAAAGGAATGTGTTGTTTCATGTGCATCATGATCATGCACTAAATTATCAATTATCATTTTCTGATGGGAATGATTTTTATTTGGGAGAAAAAAGAAAGCACTTAAATGATGAAATGGTTTTTGTGGAAGTATTTGAAACCATTCTTTTGCTACATTCATGTAAGTATGATAGGAAAAACGTACACTGCACTTCGAGCAAGTTTGCTAAGTAGACCAAATTATTATTTGAGTTAAACTATATGGCTTCTTGGATTGGTTGTCTAACATGCGGCGGAGCTATACCCTTCAAGTTAGGGGGTAAAGATCTAGATATCTAAATAAAGGAGCAAAATGCCAAAAACCTAAGTTTATAATGTAAAATTAAGTTTTTAATGTCGTTTATGGGGTACAAATATTAAAAAATGCTACAAATTTGCGTATTATAAAATACATTTTAAAAAGTAAAAAGATGACTGGGCTATAGTACTTTCAAGTGAATGTAGCTCTGTCATTATATCGAATGACAAAGTTAATAGGTAATATGTCCTCAATAGTGACGGATCTAAAACTTTTGTGTAGTGGATATATGATAAATTTCATTGGAGTCCATGTGCCACCCGTCAAAAATAATATATTCAAGGGGAAAGTTCAAAAAATATGCATGTGATTTCCATTTTTATAACTTTAAGTATGTGATTTTTTGGGTGCAAAACGAGTCATATGATTTGCGCCGCTATCAATTTTAAGTACATACTACTAATACCTTTAAAAAAATACTGACGTAATACTAATTCTCTTTCTATATGGCTTTCTCTTTCATAAGTGGCACTTTATCACTCATACATGTCATTTAACAATTTTACATGACATTTTAATAATTTTTAAAAAATAAAGTAATAAAAACCTTCAAATCCCTAATCCTTCTCCTCCAACCCACCCTTCTCCTCAAATCCCTAACCCTTCTTCTTCATTAGCGCTCCGACGTTTCAGTCCTAGATTGATGAGAATAGATCTTTCCATTGCGAGCTCCAGCGTTGACTTCTCATTCTAGCCGTTCGTCGCTTCACGTTGAGTCTACCTCCTGCAGCCCTCTTTATCAAAAGTAATACAAACCCAAGCTCTCACCATTGCTACTCATAAACCTAGTTGTCCTCCACTCTCACATAAGTAGTGGCACAATTTGGCATGATTTTGGATGAGTTCAACTATATAGGTGAGATCCTCTTGGAGTTTTACGAATTTCACTAGATTATGGGCTCTGTACCTACAGAATAACAGGTTATTTGCGTCAATTCTAGATTTGTAGTTGGAGAAGCTTGAAAGATTTCAAGTATTAAAAAAATTTGGTTATTTTATTTTATTTTTTTTGAATAATTGAGTTTTCTTGGGTATTCCTGGGTTTCTTGAATATCTTCGATTTTAGCTTGCCAATAATACTACATATCAAGAAATTATAAAGTCTAATCTTGCTATTTGTATTTCCTTTGAACTTTCTTTTTTCTTTTCCTTGAGTTTTAATTTTTTTTTTTCTGGATTTTGGTTTCTTCTAATCGAACAACTGGTTTGTCTCCTACAACTTGATTCTTTGCTACATTGCAACTTTGATTTTTTCTTGGTTTTGAGTTTTTATTTTTTTTATGAGTTTTCTAGATTCTCGAAGGATCCTCATCTGTGTTTCGTGGATTGATCAGAAAATCAAATGTGAAGAGAGTAATAAAGTTCAAGTAATCTTGGGTTAGAGTTCTTCAAATCTATTTTTTTTTGTGGTGACTACTATTGTAACAACAATGGTGGGTGTGAAAACATTATTAGGGGGTGACGGCGTGGGTGGGATTTGAGATTTTTTATTATTTTATTTTTAAATTAGTAAAAAGTATAGAGAAAATATAGTCATGTAGGAAAGAAAAAGCCATGCAGAGAAAGAATTAGTGCCACATCAGTATTTTTTTCCAATATTAGTGATACGTACTTGAAATTGCTAACAACACACACTATATGACTCATTTTGCAAAAAAAAAAAACCACTTTTTTAAAGTTGTAAAAGTGGAAACCATAGACATATTTTTTGAAATTTTTCCTATATTCAATATCAATATTTTGATAGCCTCTAAAAATTAGTGGAGTCACAATGATCCCACTCATCTCTATGTTGATTCGTCTATGCTACTCAAAGCTAGTAAAAAAGCCACTTGTACACTTAAAACTTTCAAAACAACCTATTGCATCCTTAAATTTGGTAGTATATTTACCTTTTTTTTTTTGTATATAAAGATGAGAGAAGCCCACAAAGGCAAAAGAAAACTATCTAAAATATGAATCACCAACAGTGTCATCCTGCAGCCACTAAATAATTCCTAGAGGAGTATCTATCAAGATAGGAAAGTCATAAGCCAACTTCAACATGAAATTTACTGTAAAATTGGCATTACGCCAAACATCGGCAAATGGAAAAAGAGAACTCAGATGCCAAGAAGCGAATCTAACTGATAATGGAGAAGCAATGCATTTATTTTTACCTTTTTAACAACTCTCATGCGAGCGACAAAAAATAAATTTTGAGTGCATGAAGTGTGAAATATTTGCCACAAACTAATTTAATGGACATCAAATGGTAAAATTACTATTCTAATCATTTTTCTCCTTTTTCTTCTTCCTTGCTGTTATTTTTAGAGCACTTTCTGGTCCTTCTCATTTGCATGAATCCATGTGATTGCTACCCTTTATTTTTTTTGGTTTAGTAGAAGGCTCAATAGTCCATAGACTACACAACAAGGGGTAGTCATTTCCTTACATACTATAATGATGTTAAACTCCCACGAATTGGTGGATAGTAGTGAGAGGACTTGAACTTGAAATCTCCCACATTCTCATAAGTAAGAATACCAATTAAGCCACCACTTGATTGACATTTCTACCATTTATTGTAAAGATCCATTTGCTCAATTGTTATACTAAAAAACTAAACACAAGTAGAGGTTGGCGAAAAGAGTATTGAGGCTTATAGTACAAATAGGCCTGTTAATAAGGGCAGAAGATCATCTTTCTCTTCTTAATTAAAAAAAAAGCATGCTTTCTTATACTAACATTCATTTAATTATTAGGAAGAATACAAATTTTAGAGCTAATAATTTTAGACATGACAAGATTAAATGATATGATACACTACAAGAATTAGACATTTTAGCGACGGACTAATCCATCGCTATAAGTTACCAAATCCATCGCTAAAATAATTTAGCGACAAATGTTATCCTTCTCTAAAATGCTCTTCGCAAAAATAATAGTAAGTGAACTTGATCTGTTGCAAAATACAACAATGGATTAGTTACTCGCCAAATGTTGGCATCTAAATCTCTTGCTTAATTTAGCAACAAAAATAGCGACAGATATTTTTGTTGCTAATTTAGTGACAAATTTTGTCTATCACTAATTTTGTCACTAGTTGTCGCTAATGTCAAATTAATTGTTTTTTTTAATTTTTAATTTATATTTCATATTTTAAATAAAAAATAATTTACTTTTAAAAAATTGAAATTGAAATGTAATGTAATAAATAAAAACTGAAATTCAACTCTGTATATTCAAGTATATTTTAGTCTAAAAATCCGAATATATAAAGGAAAAATAGAAAAAGGTATTAATTACAATCATGTTACTGTTGTTGTGCTGTAACAGAAAAAGATATGTCTCGGCTCAAAAACTTTGTATATTCAAATAGCTTTACTTTTGTGATAATGAGCTTATGATTTTGAATTTTAAATAATTAAATGGTTTCATATAAGCGACTTATGTAGTGCCAGTGTGAAGTCAATAGACATCAAGGAAGTAAGAAAAAAATGCCTATCATAAATCTAAATACAAAAAATAGCTTTATACAAGCGACTTATGTAGCTTGAATAGATTCACCATATTTGTCAATAAACTTGAAGAAAGCAATGAATGACAATAAACATTAAGGTGAATAAACTTGAGGAAAGCAATGATTGACTATGTGCATCACGGTCCAAACATTTTCTTATAAGAGTTCCAAAGTCAAAAGCAAAACATTCAGAACTCTTGCATTATGTTAGATAGTTGAAAGCAGCAGTGGGTTATTTATTAGGAAATTATTTAGCAATTAAAAAGTGCTTAGCATAAGAAACCAACTTCTAAATGGAGGGAGAACTTGTCAATTACTCACTATATTGAGGCAATGCTTGAACCAGGTTTTGCAAATCTCGAGTGGAAAGTTCACCATCTCTACACAACGGGTGAGGCTTTAAGGTGAAATATATCATGAAACAAACAACAATGTAGCCATATACAATAGAAAATGTCTAAATAAACCTGAAATGAGTGGTTCAAAATTAAAGTGCTGCCAAAACACTATTAAGGCCAATACAATGAAGAGGAAGTTCAGGAACAAAAGATGGCTCATGGCCTTAAAAGATGTAGCAAAATGCAAAATTAACAAAGAGTTGCTAAAATATTGAGAACATGTTCTTCTTCTTTTTTATAAACCCTAAACCATAGATGAATATAAATTTCAAAATTAAATTAAAAAACACAATGCTCTAAAGAGAAATAGAATTATCGAGAATACTTACCTTAGAGAGAGAGAAGCCCGCTGTTAGAGAGGAAGAGTGGATTCAAAAGAGGGAGAGGGATATATATATATATATATAGAGAGAGAGAGAGAGAGAGAGAGAGAGAGAGAGAGAGAGAGGCTGGATGTGTCTCAAAATGAGCCTAGTGTTTCAAAAATTAGGGGAAGAAGAGGGGGAGAAAGTGGAATGTTGTTGTGTAATATTTTAAAAGGTTAGCGACGGACACAATTTGTCGCTATAGGTATTATAGTAAAATCATGCGTTTCTATAGTAACTACTGTGTTCGTTGCTAATTGGAGATATACATCATCAAAACTATCACCACTATTAGTAACATATTCCATTTTATCGCTCAATATATCCAGCGCCTAACCATCGCTAAAAATTCGTGCCATTTAATGGCGCTATATATAGCTATGGACTCAACTAGTGAAGGAATCCATCGCTAATAGCCCTCGCTAATTAAATTGCAATTTTGTTCGATACATTCGTCACTAATCCCTCGCACACCCCTTGCTAATTTTTCGTCACTATTTCGACAATTTCTTATAGTGATACGTTACTAACTTTAATATGACACAATATAAATATGTTTAACCAAAACCAAAGAGGCAAATTTACCCCTAAATTATACTCTCTGGAATGAGTCACTCCTAAACTATGACTCAGTACAATTAAACACTTTAAGTTTAAATTTGATGCAATTAAACTCTTCAATTTTCTCCCCATTTCCCTCCATTAGCCCCTGCCATGAAGTTGACTCAATTGACTTATCACCAATCAAATGATGCCATGTGGCGGCACGCGGTGAACCTAGACTCATTAAAAGGAAACAATGCAATTTATAAATATTTTAAATAAATATAAATAACCAAACAGTGCCATTTTGATTAATTTATAATTACAAAAATATAATAAAATGACGTCGTGTTGGCTAATGAAGAATTAAAATGTTTAATTCCTTTAAATGATATCGTTTTATGCTATAAAACCCTAGAAACACTAAATATATGTTAGATGAATTCTCTCTCTCTCATTCTAAATCTGCTACTCTCTTTCTCTCAATCGAAATCATTGCTCTCTGTGGCTATGTAAGTTGAAATCGGTAAATGAGGGGGGCATGTAACATATGCTAATTAGGGTTTAGTTATAACAAGGGTTAAGTTGTATATTTGTATTTAAAAATAGTAAAAGGTCCTTCCACTGCATTGTTGAATTTAATGGGGATAATGGGTATGAGATGAGTCATGGAAAAGATAGACACTGTTTTTTTGGATAGAAGAATATGTGCTTGCAGACAATAGGATTTGATTGGCATTCCACGTCCTCATTCAATATATGCTATGAATCATGATCCTGTCCGTGAGATAAGCATGTGGTATCACAAAAGCATGCTTGAAGCAACATACTAGTATGCAATGCCACTTTTACTTGGTCCAATATTTCAGAAATCAAAGAAGCTGCTACCTATGTGCCCCCCACCAGTTACTAAAACAGAGGAAGAGGGATGCTAGTGAGCCAAGGAAGTAATCTAGATAAGGAAAATTAAGTAAAAGGAGAATGAAAATGACATGTAGCCTCTATAAAGGGATATGACATAACAAGAGTATCTACAAAAAGAAAAAAGAGTGCTCAGCTAGGAGAGCGAAGCCAAAATATTGATCAAAATGCAAGTTAAGACATTAAACTGCATTTTAAGTATATTAATGGATGACCATTTTTACTTGTGACTAACTTTTCATTATCATTTGAAGGTAGAACATTAGAATGGCCAGCCTACCAAAATAATATTGGGAGTAGTATCACAGATGCAAATTCATCAAGAAAAATCCCTTATATTAATTGATTTAGGGGCAAGGGTTGTAGAAGAAAGGAATATGGATTTGGACTACATTATGATGAAAATATTGGCAAGACAACCTGGAATGTGAGTGAACAATAAACTATTTGAGCAAGTTTTATGTGATTTAAATTTGAATCTCTTAAGAAAAAATGTGTTTAGTTCGTTTGAACAATATTGATGTATTAAGGATGATGCAATATATGATGTATTTGGACTATTTTTATATTATATGATGTACTGCTATGTGTGTATTAAGGCCATTTATATATTTAATTTCTATTTGCTTTACATGCTGATTAATCATAGCCATCATAACCAAATGAAATGATTTTATTTCCAGCTTCTAAAAAGATTGCTAATTCTTCTCTAAGTACACTACAAGCTTCTGACTTAATCACAAAGACATTCTCAATAGGCAATGAAAGCAAGATTAATTCACAGCATAAAAGAAATGAAACAGAACAAAGAAAGATTAAATTTGGTTATTTAGGGACACAAATTTCCAGACCAACAGATTTATAATATCAGCCATCAGACATGAAATGGCTAGGCCAACCATATATTACCAGCAATCAACTTCAGCAAGCAAAGGAAAAAGAATTGGTTAGATGCTTCACTGGCCCAAACTCATATGGAAATTGAGTTTGATCATTGTGGCTAATTTTTTAGGATTTTGAACAATCATGCTATTTTTTGTTGATTTTGAACATCCATGTGATGTTTTTTTGTGAACAGAGAAATTCTTGTGGGTTTTGGTTAGGGTATTAGTGTTCGTAGATACGAAACTTTTTGTTGGTTTGTTTAATGTGTAGCATACGGTATAGGATAAATAAGTATAGATGAAAAAATGATGCTTTTTTTGTGTGCATCAACCGTTGAATATATGCTGCTTTTATTGCAGTAATAGTGTCGACATAGTGAAATTTTTATTTTTTGCATAAGAAGGGCAAAGAACCCATGTCTTATTATAATTACAATTATTTACATATTAATGAAGAATATGCTATTTACATATTTGTTCATTCTTCTATTCTACATATTTTTTCATAATTTCTTTTATTTACACAACTAATAATTCAGAATCATAATTAGCATTAAGTTCAAAATGGGCTAATAGTCAACTATTTTACATTTACAAATTCTAAACTGCATTACCAATAATGAGTAAATGCAATTTCAACTTTGCTTTAAACTGCTAACCTTTGTTGCACAAAAACTAATAGCCATCACAAGGGCACACCAATTACAAAATGATATTTTGGGACATTACAACAAACACGTAAAGCCAAATTTAGATAAATAAACACCTAAAGAAAAAAAGTGACACATAAACACCTGAAGACAAAAATCACATCCATCACAGGGGACATTGCAATGTCATTTTTTGAACATTATCATAGCTACATAGATTACTGCCAGACTCTAATCTATAATATTCATAGCCATCAACTTTTCCATTCTCTTATACAATTTTTTCATCTCTTTCTTGGCATCCAAATTTTCTCTCTTTAACTTTGAATTATCAACTATGAGGCCTTCAATTTTGGTTATCATACCTTGTTGACATTGCTGCATAATTTTTTATTCGTCTCCTTATTTTCTTTCTTCAGTTCAATCAACATTCTTGAAAAATGCTCTGGAGCTTTATCATCATGCCATTGGAAAAATCCACAACCACTAACATGCACTAAAAGTAAGCATTATTATCAATCACCATGGAGGAAAAAAAACAAATCCCATTCACTCAAAGCTTAAAGCTTAAATAACAAAATAAGATATCACTTTGAAGTCTGGAAAGCCATCAAACCTTTGGTCTGTGTTCAATTCTTGCGGCGAGAATGTAGTGGCATAAGATTGAAGACACATTATCATTCATTGATTCACTTCGATTTGCAAACATTGAGGAAGATGAAGCCATGGTATTTCCCTTTAAGTAGCTTAAAATCAAGGTATGTAAATGGAATGTAACTGGAATGCAAAAATTTGGGAAGAGGGAGGAAAAAATCGAGTTGGATTTTACAGTTTGAGAGTGAGGGAGATCGAGTTAAGGTTTTTTAAATTGAGGGCTTTTTTACTTTTTATTTTTAATTTTAGTGAACCAGAACAACATTTGACATTTGAGAAATTTTAATTCTTCATTCGCCAACACGATATCGTTTTGTTATATTTTTTTAGGAAAAATTCAAAAAATATGTTTGTGGTTTTCGATTTTTGCAATTTTAAGTACGTGATATTTTTTGTGTGCAAAATATACAATATAATTTACGTCATTAACAATTTTAAGTATATATATTTAACGACGTTAAAAGAATATAATGTAACGAAATTCTCTCTTACATAAGATGTCACACCATACCATATCAACATTATAAATTAAAAATCCTAATCACATTTTTCTCATTCCCATTTTCCCTCTCCCATTTTATTCACTTCAGCTGCACAAATCTCTTTCTTTGACCACCTCGTGCCTCTGACCACCTCATGCCTCTGACCACCTCATGCCTCTAGCCACTTAGCGTTGTCACCATCTCCATCCAAACACCAGCTTTGTCTCTCTATCTATCTCTATTAGCCCTCATTGATGTCTGGAGATGGAACGCCAACATCGCTAGCGATAGATAGCATATTAGAAGCCATCTGTCGGAGAATGGCATGGTTTTCGGTGATTGATTCTAGAGACGGTAGCTTAGCTTCCATATTTGGAGCTTCACAGAGTTAGGAACAGACACAAGTTAACTTAGTTAAGTGAGGATTTGGCAGAGATCGGAGGAGATGATTTCTGGTAAGGGATTGGCAAGAGAGAAGCTTTCGGTTTGCTTGATTAGAGATTCAGTTTGAGAGAGGAACTCATGGTGATGGTTATGGATTTTTTGGGTTTTGAAATTTCTGAGTTTTTTTTTTTTTTTTGAGTTTCATGAATTTCATCAAAAAATTGAGATGATTTCTTGTTTTTTTGTTTTCATTTTTCTATTGATTTTTCTTATTTTTGTGTTGGTGCTAGTATGATGAAATTGTTTGGATTTTTTTGTTTCCGAGGTTGAATTTTATGGAATTGATGAAGGTGGTGGCCAGACTTTTATGAATTAAATTATTAAAATTCTATGTAGAATTGTTAAATAACATGTAAAACTGATAAAATGACATAAAAAAGAAAAAGCTATGTAGAAAAAAGAATTAGAATCACCTCATATTTACTTAAAGTTGCTAACGATATAAATTATAATTTCTATTTTATATAAAAAAATACTACATACTGATAGTTGTAAATGTCGGAAACCAGTGTTCTATTTTTTAAACTTTTCTTTTTGAAATTATAAATTAATCAAAACGATGATATTTAATTATTTATATTTATTTAAAATATTTGTTTTAAACGTCGTCGTTTCTTTTTAGTGGGTCTAGGTTCACCACGTGCCACTACGTGTCATCATTTGATTGGTTAAAAGTCAATTGAATCACTTAGTAGCAGAGGCTAACGAAGGGAAATAGGGAGAAAATTGAAAACTTAATTGCATCAAATTTAAAATTAAATGACTTAATTATACTAAGTTATAGTTTAGGGGTGACTTGTTTCAGATTGTATAGTTTAGGGGTAAATTAAAAATATATAAAATATCTATTAATTAAATTATTCAATTATATATTAATCTCTTAAATATATATATATATATATATATAAATTTATATATGAATAGATTTATAATATATTTTTTTATAATTAATTATATTAATATATATGAATAAAAATTAGCAAATCAGTGATTCAATTTATATTAGTAATAATCATATAAATAATTAAATATTTAAATTTTATTTTGCTATTACATATATGTTTCTATATATTATATCACTCCAAATTATTGATACATAAAAGAATTAATATCTACTTATAAAAATATTAATTTTAATTGTTTTTAGTTATACATATATAAATGTATTAAACGATTACAAAACATAAAATGATATGTTTAAATCTATATGAATTGTGATACGGTGAAAGATAATTTCCAAAAATTTCCTCATTAGTTTTTGCGATATTTGTTTTCTCTGTTATTAAGGGAAAAAAAAAGAAAACACGGCTTTCTCAGTTTAATTTTGAATGGATTGATACCTTTCTCTTGATTAGAAAGTGAAAATTATCTAATATAATATGCTTAGTGACAGTGCGATAAGTTTTTTGTAATTGGTACCTTCCGTTAAAACCCAGAAAGATCTGAATCATTATTATTATTATTTAGAAAAATTAGCCCACTTGGTTTTATTTTAATGTTTTGGGCCAAATTTATGAACAAAATTTGCATAATCGCAACCGTATTTGCTTAATGAGAAAGCAGGTGCTGAAAGAAAAGAATAAAAGGCATAGAGAAGAGAAATTGATTTGCTGCTCAGGTTTGTTGGTTTTATTCATCCTCTCCACTGGGTAATAATTTGTTTTTCCAATTTGCTTTCTTTTCGTGCCCTAGATCTTTAGAAGAACACTGATTTCTTTAACTCTTCATTTACATGTCCAACGTAATGTGCTGTGAAATTGTTTCTTGCCTTCAAGATTTCCTCTATGTGCTAATTTTAATGTTGTCCTTTTCGTTCTTTCTTTCCTTATTCTGCATAGAAGCTTCAATGGCTAACAATTCAAGAGCAAGACCCAGCAAATTAACTGTCTACCTTTACATACCTAATATAGTTGGTTTGTATTCCCATTTTTTCTCTGAGCAGTTCAAATTTGATAGAGATATTTGTTTTGTGTTGGACGTGTTGCTTATGGATGCTATGCAAATGCAGGATACACAAGGGTTCTCTTGAATTGCTTTGCTTTTGCCATATGCTTTTCCAACAAAAACCTTTTCGGCCTTCTCTATTTTATAAGGTGAAAATTAGCCTTCACCCAAGTTTCTTTCCCTATTTCATCTTCATTTTATCTTGGTTGCTGACATTGGAATCTGATATCGTTGCTATATTTCTGATTTTCAGCTTTGTCTGTGATGGCATTGATGGTTGGTGTGCCCGCAAATTCAATCAAGGTAAGGAATTTTTTTCTTTTATAACATCTTTTCATAGACTTTCATGTAGATTTTGTATAATTACTAAGACCCCCTAAGGTGTGTTGAAATAGTCCTATTGTCTGTCTCAGAAATATGCACTTATTAATTCCTTCTCTAAGCTACTAGCACAACGCTATTGTCTTTTTCTGTACATCAGTTAATAGTTTGTAACTTTTACAACATTTCAGTTTTAGAACTCAAACTAACGTTTGGTTGATTAGTTTTGAAATTTGACTCCATTTTAACTTTTGACTTTCAATTTTAACATTACAAGATACTAAATCCATTCCTAAGTTTTCCACTGGTAGAGTGTAAGACTTTAAGTACTATTTTTTGTTTGTAATCATTTAAAATCTTCGGCTACTTAGTAATTATTGCTCTGAAATTCTATTTTATGCAGCCTCCATTAATTTAAGAACGGACACATATTGAGTTAGCGAATGGGTATCTTTTGTATGTGAGGTGCAACTGCAACAATAAATTAAATTATGTTGAGAATCTTCAGATGAATTATCAAATTGGTTATTAGAATGTTTCTTTACCAATCTTGTTACATTTGATATAATGGGTTCTTAGTCATTTTGTTCTGTTTTGCAATGTTTACTCGTTAACATTTTGACTTATCTTGATGGTACAGTGACTTGCATTTAAATTAGACGGAATGATCATGGAAACACTGAGCTAATACGAATCCAATCTGAGGATATTAAATTTCACTATCTATTACTAGGAGTACTTTTTTATCTGAAAGAACACTATTATGTTACTGGAGAGAAGCCTTCTTTTGTTAGAAGACTAATAAACAATAGAACAAGAAACTGCTAGTCCTAGTTTATGTCATGATGATTTTATTTTTAGGGTTTTAGCAAAATAAATATCTGAGGTTTAATATCTCATTCCTCTTTGCCCTTGTTCAGTATCAACTTTTGGAGCTGTTTTGGACATGGTAACTGATAGGTGAAATTCTCTCTCTTAATAGATGCACTTGCCTAATTCAATCATTTATCATGCAAGTCTTTTGTCAATCTGAGTCTTATTTGCTTTTACTTGCATGACTGACTTAATTAAGCATGTTCTCATCCAGGATTAGCACCGCTTGTCTACTAGTAATACTTTCTCAAGTTTATAGGTGATGCTTTTCTCATTTATTTCATTTGCATAATAGCAAGAAATTGTATTGATGCCTGTTGAACCATGTTTATTTATTTATTTATTTTATTTTTGTTGCTTTTTTGTAGACCTGGCTTGGTTTTTGTATCGTTACTTGCCCTAGATATTGCTAGCCACTGGCTGCAGATGTATAGGTAACTTTCCTTTTCTACTTGTATAGCCTATTGTTTTGGACATTGGACTATACTGGATAAATATCTCTGATACATCAATTGCAGTACATTCTTGTTAGGCAAAACTAGCCACAAAGATGTGAAAGACAGCACTAATTGGCTTTTCAAGGCTTACTATGGAAATCGAATGTTCATGGCTTACTGCTGTGCAGCATGTGAGGTAATTTATGCCTCTTGTGTTTCTATTTACTCCAATAAACTTTTTTATATAATTGCTATTGTTCTCTTTATCTGACTGCTAATTCTGCAGGTTCTTTATATAATCTTATTTCTCGTTGCAGAGAAACAGAATGAAGCTCTGATAGATGTGAGTCCTTTCTATTTGACTAACTGCAATATTTCTTATTCCCCTATATATATTTCTTAAATTTTTTATTCTTTTTAAATTTTAGGTTCTAATAAAATCTATAAAGGAGTGCTCACTCACTTCTTTCCTGCTTGGCATAAGTTTGTTTGGATGGGCAATCAAGCAAACTGTAAATGTTATACAGGTAGGAACTAATACCTGTTATTATTTGGATATAACCTGCATCAAATCTTTTTCAACAATCAAAACCTTCTATTTATTGAAGTTCTTTTCCATACTCTTTAATTGACACCAAGGCACTTGGGATTCCTGAAACTGATATTGTGAGTTGGATGTTCTTGCATGTCTTATTCAGATCCTGAACCAAAAAAATTGACCTTTTTCTTAGAATTCTACTGGTTTTTGTGTTTACATAAACAATTATGCATCAATTCACTTGGCAGATTATTAGAGGCTAAGGCGTTGAAAAATGTTTGAAATATATACAAGTGCAACACTGTGTTTTTTACTAACTTAGACAACCAACTACTTGATTATTGTGGAATTTAGAAGTACTTCAATCCTTTAGCTTCTTAGAACCAAAAACTTGTCTGATAGTGTCAAGCTAGAGAACTTAATTCTCATGTTATTGTATAGATCTGTAGGCAATACATCATTTTTAATCACTAAGAAACTGTTCCCTTAATACAAAGTTTACTAATTTGATGTAACCTGGATTTCAGATGAAGACGGCAGCCGATGTTTGTGTGCTGTATGACATCAACAAAAAAGTTTAGTGTGTTTCCTCAGTTATTTATGTCCTGAATTCAGCATTGGCAGCCAAAATTTTGGGCTTGAAATTATTGTTTTAATGGCAACTGAAACAGCTTCAGATTTTACATTGATGACGCAATGAAAAAAAAAAATCACATATATAAACTTCTTCTCTTTTCCTTCTTGTGTCTGATGGTTAAAATAGCTAGATACTAGATAATGAAACAATAACATTTTTTTTTTCTTGTATGCTGCAATTGTAACCTCAACGGCTTTAATTTTTTTTATTAATATATATATTGTTGATAAATTCATGCATGTCTTGAATTCCACTTTTAAACTCGTCGCACATTTCCATGTAGAATTGCAGAGAACTGCTTAATTAAGTCAGTCATGCAAGTAAAAGCAAAAATTCGGAACCACATTAGCTCCAATTCAGATTTTCACTTGTCTATTCATCAAATTAAGTTGAGAAGTACTCAAGTAAAGGTAAAAAACAAAATTGTTTTTTTCTTTTTGACAAAAAATATTAGTGATTTTACCGTAAGTAAAACGAAATTTAGTGACTAATAGTGAAATTATTCATCATATTTTTAGCTAGGTCTGTTATGTGGCGGCTGATGTGGCATAATTTTTGTTGAAGTTGATAATGTATCATATACATGACATCTAATGAATTTAATGATGTGGCAAAACCCAATGCCATGTCACATACCACAAGAGCACTCCACTGCCGACTCATCCAAAATCGCCTAAGATTTTTGTGCAATTAATTTCAAAGTTTAGTAATTTTAATGTTATAATTTTTTTTTTTTGGTAATTTTAAAGCAAGTAATAGATAGTTCAGTGACCGTCTATGTTGCTTAGACATAGATACGGGTACCCAACATAGTTACATACCTATAGATTTGACTTTTTATTTTTTAAAATTTAGGATATATGGATATAGTTAAAAAATATCCAAATTTAAGGTATGAATACAAAGATTTATATATATATAAAAATGTAAATATTTTAAAAGGATTATATGACATTGATCTTGATCGAAAATCTACAAACACTCAATGGAATTTTGAATTTGATACAAACACTTTTGATATTCTTGAATTTTATTAATTCTTTTTTATATAATTTCATCTCCAAATAAATCTTTTTGAACAAAGAATTTACTCATATTTACATAGAATAACTATATAAAAAAATTCGTAGCAAGCTGCACGTAAAATATTAGAAGAAATCAGGAGTACCCAATTTTAAAGTGGAAGATCTGCTATGTAAATAATACTCATACCAGTGTCATACTCGAATGGTACAGATACTTTTTTAAAAATTATATCCGAGTAACATAGGTGACAGTCGGTATAATTAACCCACGTTAGCAATAACAAATTGTACAACACAGCTCAAATCAAATCCTACCATAAACAAATCACAAAGATTTTCTGAAGACATAAGCTTCACTTGTACGTCAAAAATTACCTCCTCACATTCAGTAAAATATGAAAGTAGAGATTTCGATTATCAGGGAGATCCAATCGGCTTCGGAATATTCTTTTGCCAAAAGAAAATGGCTATTTCTAAAGATCTTTCTCTAATGCTAAAATGCTAGCTTGCAAATTTGAATCTTGATCGTGTATCAGGTGGATCAATACAAGCTGAATCCCCAAAACTGACTAATGATAATGGCCAAGCCAAGAGCAATTGCTATTAGAGATGAAATCCATGTGAGTTTCTCAGTAATTCTAGGTACTCGAACCTTTAATGCTTGACTACATGAGCCAAGAAATACCGTATAGCTTCCCATTGCAACAACAGTCCCAAATAAGAACATGATGAGAAATGCAGCACCCGCTAAGCGCGATGGCAATGCAAGTGCAGGCAATACTATCATCAGAGCATCAGGTTGCAAGCCGTGGACAATTCCAGCGGCAAAAGTAGCAAAACCAATCTTCTTCTTCCCCACTGTTGGGCTTTCTAGTGCTTCATAGAAGCTAACATCACATTCACCATTTTCTAGAGCAACACATGGGGTTGGAACTTCAGAAGCCTCTCTGATTCCTAGAGCACCAATAACAAGTAGCGTAAAACCAACCACTCTTGTCCCCCAAGTTCTGATAATCTCAATGTGGAGTCGATCCTCTAGCAAAAGAAACAATAATCCGAATATGACCTGACCAGCATCATGGCCACAGCCCCAAAGAGCCCCAACAACTGCACTTTCCATTCGAGAACGGCCAATTGACAGTGGAGCCAAAGCAGCAAGATGGTCTGGTCCAGACAGTGTATGTAAACAGCCAGCCAGGAAACCAGTCAAAGCACTATTTAATAATTCTGTGCGCATCAGTTTCACCCCTACTGCTGCAGGAGCAGGACCTCCAGTCCTCGTGGCAGTTTGGAAGGTGGCAAATGCTGGTGAAGCAAAAACTGGGTGAAATAAAATCATGATGACAGCTGAGAGTACTATAATTTTCCGAAGACTAGCCACCTGCAATTTCAGAATATATGATACTAAGCTTTTCAAATAAATGTAGAAACAAATGCCAAACCAACTAAAACAGCTTCATCAAAATTTATAATGCCTACGGGGTATTCAAACTTGGGTGATATTCTTAATGTCTACCAATGCATCAGATTTCTAGTAGTTCTAATCTAACACTTACTGCCTTTATTTTACTTGTTTTAAGCGATCACAGACACGCTAAAATTACTCCAAATTGAAGCATCTTGCTAAACTGATTTCAACATCTACTGATCTACAACAAATTCAGTATCAATCAAATTACAGTAATGACATTCAAGCCTCCTTAGTTTCAAAAATTAGGAGTCTTGTGAATGCATCAAACTGTTCTTGGATGAAACATTAGAAATTAAATTACTATAAAGTTATAAGGCTATGTTTGGATTGAAGGATTTCAACCGATGAATTTTGAACAATTCATAGATTTCTGTTAAGTCCATCGTTTAGTTACTTAAATAATGTCATTCACCAAATCCTTCATTTTTGAAGAATTTGATTTCCCACCTAGAAAGTTCAAAATCCATAGATTTTGATCAATGAGAAATTGTTGTCAAATTTTTTTTATTCCAATATTGTCTCTAATAAATTAATAATATTCTAAAACTATCCTTAATCCTAAAAAAGTAAAACTCATTTTCCTTTTAATTTCAACTAATTGCTTTATTATTATTATTATTATTATTATTATTATTATTATTATTATTTTGCATAATATAGTGTTAATATGCATTAAATTATTAATAAATAATATTTTTTAGCAATGTAATTAAACATTATAACATATTTTTATTTATTTTTTATTTTTCAACTCTTAAAATAACCAATTTTATTTTTAAAATTTTTAAATATATAGTAGAATTGATTATATATGCTTAATTAATAATAAATTATCAATATTTAATAAATGATAAAATTGAAAATTAATTGTTAAATTCATATATTGTGGTTATTGAACCAAACATAAGTATAAGGGTAATTACATTATTAATCTATGACATAATTGTTAAAGGAACACCTCGGTATGCCTTAAAAACTCAAAGGCAGACGCTGTCACAAAGGCACGCCCTTGGGCCTAAGGTGCGCCTTTGTGACATTAGTTGAATATTTGTATTTTTTTTTAGTGTGAAAAAATCTGAATCATTAATTATAAATTGAAAAGAATTTTTAGTAGGTCTTACCACACCTAATTATTTCCTAAATAAACAATAAAAAAAAAAGAATTAGGGTAAAGAAAACATTTGT
Source organism: Balakata baccata (assembly GCA_949630135.1). NCBI lineage: Eukaryota > Viridiplantae > Streptophyta > Magnoliopsida > Malpighiales > Euphorbiaceae > Balakata > Balakata baccata. The sequence continues at coordinate 66,880 of CATIWF010006072.1, read as the reverse complement.
TCTAGCCTCCACAAAGACGATTTGAACAGCACAATTTAGACACAAGAATAATTGTACTTTGCTATGATAATTGATAAATGTTAAAACTTGTTAAATACACTATTAGTAAGCTTATGATCTTTGTGTGTCTAGAACTACAAATCTTTAGCAAGCCTAGGAGCCTTGTGTTTAAGATTTCAAATCTTAATTAAGTTTTTTTTCTGTGTGTGTGTGTTTTTATTTTGTAGTTATAACTTGCGTATTTTGAGTTTTAATAGTTAAAATATTATATCATCTTATTAGTAGTCTAATAATAAAATTTGTAATTTTTTTCAATTATTTTTTATTTTTGCGCCTCATGTCATTTAGGCACACACCTGCACCTATGCTCCAGGACTCCTTAACACCTTGCACATTTAATAACTATGATCCATGAATTTTATAATCAAATTAAATGATGAAATTCTTAAAATCCATGGAAAATCTATGGATTTTAAAATCTTTCGATCCAAACGGTACCTAAAAAGTAAATCAAATACAGGTGATGATGGACACCAAATCTGATAAAGAGGACAACATTCAGCTTACCATAAAATGGTTTGCATAAAAACAAATGACATTTGTGCACAATATTCTTCACCCTATAAAATAGTATAAATGGGCACAGAAGTGATCATGTAAATGAAAATCCCCAAAACAAGCTCTTCCATTAGATAAGGCAGTGCTCTGCTGATACGGTATATGTCGCGTCAATCTTATTAATCTTACTAAATCTACTCCCACAGCAATCCCATTCTTCTATCCAACCATTCATTACTTTCACATATAAATTAACGAAACAAACAATTTTGAGATCATCTTTTATACTGATAGCCATAGGACTTTTTGGAATGACCAAATTCCTTTTACTGATATATAAGCATCACAAATGGAAGATCAAGAAGGAATCAAAACCGCACATACAAAAAAGTATAGGAAACATATAACTAATATTCGTTATAAAAGGATGATATACAGGACTTAAACTAAAACTAATCAATAACAGCGCCATGAACAAAAACAAAAAAGAAGAAAAATCCATTCTTTTAATTGTTAGCTCATTTTAATGAGAGAAAGAGATGCAGAATCCACGAATATTGGTCACTATCTAAACTTTCTCAAAAAGGAGTTAACAAGATTTTGGTGATATACAGGAAGCAAATTGTAAATTCTCTAATAAAGTTTAAACATTGTGAACATGCTGAAGCTAGCAATCAATATTATAAAACAAAATGAAATAGTTCAATCTAACAAAGCCTCATCTCTTCCATTTCCATTTCTTTTAAATGATATACCAAAAGACCTGAAATATTGTTAGAAACAAATACAAGAAAATAGGAGAATTGTTGATTCAATATTCAAAATAGTAGAAATGGAAAAACCAATCTGAGGCCTGTGTAACACACAGTTTCCTTAAGACAAATTCACTTCCTACACGGGTGTTTAGGATAACCGGTGTTTGTCTCCCAAGATACAACAGATTCCAAGTAGTTATTGAACACACAACACCTACTTACATCAAACTTTGCTTTGCCACAACCTCTATCACTTGAGAAGAAGAAGGAGAAGAAAGAAAGAAACAATCAAAGTATGCTCTTTTCAACAACTTAAAAATTCAAGCCTAAACCACCTATTTATACTAGATGGAGGAGATAATGGATTAATTGTGATTAATTTCCTTTAAAGGCTACCAATAATGCCTTGGTAACTCTCAAATAATGGTGAAATTAATCTTTGAAACATCAGAAATTGACATTCCAAAAGACATGAAGCTCAAAGGTTCATTCTGGAACAGAATCCACATGGGCGTGTGGATCTGCCTTATACTCCTGCAGGCACAAACAACACGACCGTGTGGATCCACACGGGCGTGTCAGTGGCCTAGCCGTGTGGATCCACACGGGAGTGTTGCCAAATTTTTCCAGAAATAAAAAAAAATAAATTGGGCTTGTTCAGGACCACGAGATTTTGAGCCGACATTCGTGTACACAGGTCGTGCACCCACGCATTGGGCCATCCCGGCCCATAGATTTGCCCCCCCTGCGCCTGAGCGCGCGAGAGAGAGTCTTCCATTCTACTTTTCTTACCCATGTAAGAAAGCATTTCTATATATAAACACAAGTCCAACTTCAATTCTTAGTGATGTGGGACAAATTCCCACTCACTTTTCACCTTTAAATCTCCTTATCATGGAGCTTACTTTGAGCTTCAATTTCTATTCATACATTTTCCATTTTGAGCATATGAATACATTAATTCATAGTCCTCATATCAAGGAATATATATCCGGGTCTTTTTCCCAAAACCGAGTTGTGGGACCCACCCAAATAATCCTCTCAAAATGGGTCATAATCACATTTTTTCCAACACCCATATATGCTCAACATTAATCCACTAATTTTATATATTTTGCGTATCGAATTTACATATCATGATGCATTTTGATATTCCTATTATTTAGTATCCTAATTAAAAAGAAAAAAAAAAATTTTTTATCTTATTTCACCTTTTACAATTTCATTCTCTATTTAGTTTACCTCTTATACATACTTTATAAAAAAAATTTATGTGGCCTTAGCCCTTTTGACCACTTTCATTGCTGCTACATATGGATTCTTGATGGAATTATACCTCCTTTAGAATATCAATTCAATCATTATCATGTGATTATATCTATTTAATTATTTTATTTTTATATTAATCTATAAAAATAAAACAATTAAATATATATTATTATATGATTGGATTAATTTACATATTAATTTAATTATTTTATTTTTATTTTTATATTAATCTATAAAAATAAAATAATTAAATACATATTATTATATGATTGGATTAATTTACAGATGACGTGATATATTCGATCTACTTAAAAAATTTTCTTTCTTTCTTATTTTGAGGACTACCATGTACCATTTCTAGACTAGAGAGTTTGCTACTCTTTGTGGAAATGGAAACTATAGCTAGCCTGCTTAATTAGTCCCTAAAGTTTTATTCAGAGACAAAAAAGTTCTAGGTCAAATTTAATATATCATATATATAAATATATACTACATCAACTTAACACCACAATAATTTAGTCTTTTTTTTTTTAATGAAATATACTATTAATTATGTAATATCACAATAAATTTTAATATAAGATATTGGTCTGGTGACTATAATTGTGAGTTTTTGAGTTCATACTTTATAGTCAAAATTCTTGTAATCTTTTATATATAATGCATTTTTATAAATTAACTACTTATCATATTATACAGCTTCATTTGGCTATGTACGTATTGAAGTTGAATTATGTTTAAATAAAGAATTGCAACTAATTAAGTGAATTCATAGCAACATATATGGTAAAGGGTTGATAAGAAATTTAGACATATAAGCCAACTATCTTATTCTGTTGAATTAGGTAATAGTACAATAAAGTTAAACTAATTAATCAAAGGCAAAGCGTGCATGATTTGAAAAGGTGAGGGTGTTAAAGAATAATTAATATATATATATATATATATAAATTTCTGGAAAGAGAGGAACAATCAATGAAAACTTGAAAAGAAGTATTAATTGTTTGAGGGGATTAATTTGGTGAAGGAATATTTTTCAGGTGCATGCGTTTGATTTTTATTTGAGTACAACCTAAGCATGACAAACCCTAAAAGTAAGCTCTGGTTCCCTTTGACATTATTCCCCTCACCTCCTTCTCCCTTCTCCTTCTCATCCCGAGGCATAAACCACCACTATAACATCCTCTGCCTCTCCCTCACTCTATTCTCACATTCTCCTCTCATTCTTCTTTAAACCAAGAATTCTACTATTCAATTTCATCCTCTTCTCTTCTCTTCTCTTCTCATTCCTTTTAATTTCTTTTCTTTGTATTGAACTAGGAGAAAAGGGATTTTCTTGAATTTGAGTATTTGTTCAGTTTATTTTGTACTTTTTCTAAAAAAAAATTCTTGTTTACAAAAGTTTTTTGAGTCTTATTTTGACACATAATTGAGCTATATTAAGAACACTCTTCTTTTTCATGAGAAAATTATTATAAAGAAAATTATTTTTAAAAATTTCTCTTTTCTCGTGAACCTATAAGAATACGAAAATATTTGAAAAAAGGAAAATGTCTTTTAACATTCCTGTTGAGCTATATATAGAGCTAGGTAGGTTTTTGAGGTGTAATGTTGACGTTTCTTTTGTTGAATATTATAAAGAATTGAGTCTTGAATTGGATAAATGTAAGAGAAATAAAAAATTAATATAATTGGCAGAAAAAAGTTTTTGAATATATATATAACCACCAACTCCATCCTTTTCCCTACCAAAGAGATACAAAAAATGATGATAATATTGTCCTTTTAATTGATAATGGCAATATATGGGCCAGTATCTAGTATTCTTTATTCCAGTACACCTTTTTCTTTTCTTCCATTATTTTTGCTTTTTCCCACTGGTTGGTAAATAAGTGGTACCTCCAATCCTGCAAGTTTTAGAAAAGCTAATATATGTTCAAATTAAACCCTTCAGTCCATATAGACACATGGGTTCTTCTTCTTTTTTTTTTTTTCTTTATTATATCTTGTATCGAAATAGTCCGATTAATCCAAAATATATTGGATATAAGGTTCTAAAAATGGCAAACACGCATTCAAGAGTTTTAAAATAATTATATTTTTAGAAATTGAAAATATCTAATTAATTAAGCTAGAAAAGTTTCAAGACACATAGTTCTTATATATATATATATATAAGAGAAAGAGAGAGAGAGGAGAAATATTGATGAGATGAGAGGGAAGCAAAAGAAAGCGATGTTGGTGAGGTTCAATCCGAAGACGGATTTACAGATTAAGTTGTAAAAAACGATCTCAGATTGAGCCGCGCCAATATCACTTTCTATATATTTCCAATATTTTTTATTAATTAATAATTAATTAATTTCCCCTTTTCTTTCTTTTCATCTGCTCCTCTTCTCTGCTTCTCTCATCAGCTATATATATGTAATTAATTTTTTATTTTTATTTCTTATTTATGTGCTAGTTTCCAGAGTTCTAGCAGGAGACGAGGTATGCAATTCTGCTTCTCTTCTCTCCGGTCAATATCTGTAATATACTATGATTAGGGTTTTTCTTTTTATTTTTTCTTAATAAGAATTGATTAGGTTTCTTCATCTTTTCTTTCTTTCCTTTTCATTTTTCTTTTCTGTTTGAAAATTATTGAGTTATAAATGATTTATTGTGAAATTACTCATTTGTAACAGAAAAAAATAGCATATTCAATATATATAGGGATATTGGTTTGTTATTTTACTATAGTATTAGGATTTTCTATATAATTTATTTATTTTTTTAACAGTTAAACTGAGTCTATGCAAATGTTTTTCATGAATAACTAAATAAATAAAAGCAGACGGATAAGATTCCTAACTAGCTAGATTATTTATACATATATAATGTGCTTTGCTGGATGCCAATGAAGCTTCTAAAGTGAGAGTTTGCATTACAACCAATGTGTTTGCACATTATATTGTTTTGGTGCATAACCATGATTGTTCTCAATCTATCTATCTATATATATTAACGGATTAAGATTAATTTTGCTTGTATTGGGTAGGATCCTGAAGAGCAACAAATCAGTATCTCAAGAGTTTTAAGGCAGTATATATCCAGAGCTTGAACTCGAATTTTTTAGTTAAATTTGAAAAATTTTGTATTAACTCATCTACACCATCTTAGATTTTCAGACCCTCGACACATTGTTAATAACATTTTTCCCTTCACATTTCTTTATATATTTGATCCATACTGAGCATTAGTCTTTCTTCTTCTTTCTTTGTTCCTAAATTTCTGTTTTGTTTCGGTTAGTTTCCACACCATTGTACATTAATTTCTTCTTTGCAGCATATAATATCATCAGATCATTAATTGGTGCTTCTTATTGATTAATTCATGTGTATACTGTTGTCTCCAAAGCTTATTAAGCAAAGAAGGGCAAACTTTCCAACAGTTACGTCAAGTAGAAATAGTCAGGGTGCATGAGTTTTTAGAGATCGGTTCATAATGTATCCAAAAAAAATGAAAAACAAACTCTTCCACCTAATATCGAGGGCTAATTGATATAATTTTCTATGTATCTAAGTCTACCACATCATTTGAAAACTAATTCAATCATACAATGATGCATATTTATATTATTTTATTTACATTGGTTGATGTAAATAGAATCTGTATGAATATAACTTTTTGATTAAATTAGTAGAGATGACGTGGTAAACTAAATCTATTTATAAGAGTTTCTCTTTTCTATAACATTTATTTAACTCTAATTAGTATGACAATCGCTTTTTTAGTCTTTGCAATTCAGTGTACATTCACACATTGGGCAGACCCATTAAAAAGTAAAGCATTCCCTTTTAATTTTTAATGATGCTCCATATTTGGTGCTCATAAACTCTTGAGCACTCTAACAAGTATATTATGTTCTCACTGACATTCAAAAGCAATTTTTGAAAAGTAGAGATATATGTAATTGTCAAATCTTACCATATATATGATCAATGGAGATAGATTGGGATGATTTACTCCAAATAATAACATTTGCTCCAATGAGTTGATGATTGTGAATTTGTATGCAGCAAGTAGTTGGTTATAATTATTAAATTAACCCTAATCTATCATGTATTTGAAGTGGCTATTTTTTTGGAGTAATTTGTATGCATTGCTAAATTATAATTAATTTGGTTCATGAATTTTTGCCCTGCATTTAGTATCTAAACAACAAATTCATTAATTTATATGAAATAATTAATATGTAAATTGTAATTAATGAGGCGTTTGCCAATCAAGGAGGTTGCTTGATTAGTTTTTCCATTTGGGAGAATGGTGGGAGGTCTCGGATTCAAATATTCTCACCACTATCCACCAATATTTGTAGAAATTTAACACATTTATAGTATGTATTAAAAAATAGTTATCTCATGTTGTGTAGTCAACGACTTATTATGCATCGAATGAACAAAAAAATATTAATGAGACGTTCTATCTCCGCACCGATCTTTGATCTCTTATATATAATGAGATGAACTCTTGGTACTCTCAGGATACATATTGATTTTGCTTCAATTTATGTCACAAATTAACATTTGCATGGCACACCTTTCACCCTAAATGGTTAGCAAACAACACTTCATCAAGGCTGTCACAGCCCCTCCAATACCTAACTTTTCATTATTGATAAAAAGGAGAAGGAAAAAGAAATTAAAAAAGTTGCGAAGTAGACTAATATATTCAAGTAGTCAATTTTGAAATCGTCCCACTAGCTATATTCTAATTTGTAGGTCATAATATATATATATATATATATATATATATATATATATCTCTCTCTCTCTCTCTCTCTGAAAAGATCACCAAACCAGAACTATATGAAGTTAAAGTTTATTATTGGTTAATATTCTTTTTTTAATGTAATAAATAAATAAAATAAGATTTTGATATACCAGGCTCTAGTGTAATATAAATAAATGAATTAATAATCTTTATTTTGTTTTATCAAATAATAATTTTTGGTTATGTAGCGTGTTTTCACTAATTTAATAAATAGTTGATATGATGAATTCAATTTAAACAAGACTAGTTGTTTATTTAATATATAAAACATTTTATTTATTTATTTATTTTTCCCATGCTTAAATTAACCATAAATAAACCAAATCTCCATCTGTCCGCTTTGGAAGCCAACCAACCCCCAAAAAAGATAGAAATCAGCAGCAATTTCCTATATATCGAACCCTGTAAAGCTTCTAACATATAGAAACCCTAATCCTAACCCTAACTTCTTACAGTTAGGATCTGTTTCTGATATACCTATTAGCAGCAAACCTTTTTCCATCTGCAAAATATATATCAGAAGTGGATTGTTGATCATCCAATAATTGGCATCCAATTTCATGAAACCTAAATAATTAGGGTTTTCTGTGATTTCAAATTCATTATTGGGATTGTACATGAAGAAGTAAATTGAATATAGAGATAAATACTGAGAGAATTAGAGAGATAGAATATGTCAATGATCTGCCCTTCACTCACCTGTACATCTTTTCAATACGAAAGACTCCCTCAAGACCATTTCAGGCTCTCTATTCTCAGATTGAACGGTTCTTATTTTGGTAATTAATTACTTCTCCCCTTTTCCGTTTGTTAATATTTCTGATTTTTTTAAATGAAATTGAAAATGGGGTTTTTAATTTTTTTCTTTTTGGGCTGATAGAGGTGGAAGTTCCGATGATGGCCACGGTGGGGGAACTTAAGCAAGCTGTGGAGAATGTGTTTAGAGATTCAGCAGAGGATCATATGCAACTCAGCATTTCATGGTATGAATTATGGAAGCATGATCTTCTTTTTTAACTAATTCAATTGTAAAAGAATTTTTAGATAGACTCGGTTTATTATGTCATTTGTAGATTAATTTAAGCATATTAATTGTCTTATTCATATCAACTTATGCAAATATGATAACAAAATTTTTATTGCTGTGTGATTAATTAGATTAATTTACAGACGATATAGTAAATTGAGTCTTTCTAATAATTTTTTTTCTATTTAAATTCACAGATATTGGTCAAGGAAACCGCGCTTTTAGTTTTTTTTTTTTAATCCATTTTGATATATATTGGTAAAATATGCAAGCAGGTCGCACGTGTGGAGCCATTTTTGTTTAGGTTATAGAGGTCAAAAGCTAGTCGATGATAAGGCATATATTCGATCTTTTGGTATCAAGGATGGCGATCAGGTGACTTTCTTCTTTCAATATATTAATTCAATGACATATGTGTTCAATGGCGGATTAAGAAAATTTTTAATTGAGTCGCAAATTTATAAAATATAAAAATTATAAATAAAATTTATTATAATCTTGTAAAATTTTAAATTATAATTTATTGATAGAAAGTAAAAAGTTAAAAGAAAAAAGGAAAAAAAATTGTTCTTTACGAATTCTAATGCTTTGAAAGTAATTTATTATATTGTTAACTAACATTTAAATATAAATTATTTTCTATAAAATGACTAAACATTAAATAGTATTAGTAGAATATGAAAATATAAAATTAATCATTATATAAATATTAAAATTATAAACTAAATACTGCTAAATTATGAATTAAAATAAATTAAAGCAAATAATTAAAAGACTTAAAGTCATATCTAGTCCTCCATAAAAATTCATTTTCGCCATTTAATCTCTGCAACGATTTTTGGTTTACTTAATTATTTGAACTCTTTTTTTTGGTCTATTTTGCCTCATCTTCAATTCATAAAATATACACGGAACCTTCTAATGCTCACATGACAAGTAAAAATATTTGACTTAGGTTAATATTGTCATGTCAATTGTTATATCAGCAACAAAGAACTATATGTACATTTTAGGAATTGAACAAGTGGCAAAATAGATAAAAAATGGAGTTTAAATGACTAAGTATATTAAAAATCGTTACAGATGGCTAAATGGCAAAAATAAATATCTTTATATGGCTGTGTATGACTTAAGCCTGATTAAAAATATACATACTTAATATTTAAAATCTAATTAAAATATTGACAAATTAAATATTTAGGGTTGCAACTTTACATATTTATATATTTTTTAATTATATATAAAGGGGAATATTTGAATTTTTTTTTTTTGGGTGGCACCATCGTTTAAAGTAGATCCGCCAGTGTGTGTATATATATTTTCATCATTCATCACCCATCCAATAAATTATGATAGGGTTTATTTTAGTTTTTGATCCTTCTCAAATTATAATTAATTAGTTTTCTTTTAAAAAGTTAAATCGATTTGCTAATTTCTTATTATGCTTTTATTTAACGTCTTGCTATAAGTAAATATTTTTTCTGTTTCACTTCAATTGTGCATTTTTAAATTTTCACAGAAAATAATTATTATCATCGATTTTATAAGATTCTAATTGCAATATTATCTCAATATATACCGTGTCACTTTTCCATGAAATTATTAAAAAAATGTGTAATTTCAAGGTAAAATGAAAATATTATATATTTGAGTTAGAAGAAATGACTGCATAGGATGTCTATACACAGTTCGATGCTGTTGGCTTGTGCTAATTACACCTTTCTGGTGTATGCAGCTTCAGTTTGTCCGGCATTTAGCAATCAACTGACAAGGAAAGATAAGAGTATGATGATGATGGCATATAAACAGTTTGAATTTTCTTAAAGAATTCTAAAAGCCTTAAAGCTGATCTTTTGATTGAGATTACACTGTCAATGATTTACTGTAATGGTATAAAACTGTTACCATTTTTATTATAATTAGAAAAATGTTATTCACATATTGTTGTACCGGTTTTTATCCAATTTATATTAAAATTTATCAGTTCACCTATATATGTTGCTCAACCTGTATTAAAATGATATAAGATGGTACAAAATAAGTTGGATTATGTAATACTACTGTTATAATTATTGTCATGATTTGTATAAAACAACTTACTATAGTTATTACATCCACTCCCACGACAGTATTATAACAGTTTGAATATCTTGCTGCAACATTTAGAATTCAAAATTGTACAATTTATTGCATAAATATTATTTATTTATGTAATAGTACAATACAGGAATTTAGCTCATTTTTATGCTCCAGTCATTGCTATCTAAAAGCTTAGCTACTCAAATTTCCTTGAATAATGATGAGATCACCAAGCTTTTGACACAGAAAGATGATTCTTAATGGTGCTTTGATTTTATATTGCTAAGCAGCATGAATGAAAATTTGGTTCTTTGGGTCACAGATTCTGCACAAAGTTGGTGGCCGAACCATAGTGTTGTTAACTGAAGCAAAGCATATTCTAATTAAAAGCAACAAAAGAAATGATTTCCAATTTCTAAAAGTTAAGGCAAGATAAGATTCCAATATGATTGATGGCATCAAATGCAGCCTCATTATGATGGTATGCACATGTCAGAAGAAAACTTTATTGTACCCTTCTGGAAAATGATTCAAAGCTATAAATGCATGAGATTCTAATTTGAATGTGATTCCAATATTATATACAGATGATGGAAAAGTGCATAATTCCAAAGATTTTTATACCCTTAAAAGGGTAGAGACATTATCCCTTGTATCCATTTGTATTTGTGCTGATTTAGCTGCTACTGCAAGTAGCTATCTTGTACATGATTTCTGCACATTCTGATGATTTCTAACCAAACAAGATAGAGCCCATGCGCGCGCTACCTGCTTGTTCCTTATAGTGAAGTTAAACTTTCATACAAGAGGCAGAATCTCTTTGATAGGAAGGACTACTGAGGGTTCGGGAGATAAATTCAGCTACAAAGAAAGAAAACAAAATGCAATCCCAAAAACTCAAAAGCAATTGATATTCAAGTAGCTGGTGATAGATAGCAATCTTAGAAATGGAAGGGTTTTCCTTTTTTTTTTTTTTTCCATCTAATTACAAAATATATCTCAATTACAACACAGACAAATCACAAGATAAACATCGGTATTAGCTTTCTATTGCAAGGTTTTACAGAACCTGATTTAGCTTTCTCCTTCGGATGTCTTTCTGGCTCAAGCTAGTCTTATAACACCCACAAACTTGAAATGCTCTCTTCATATAACCAATAAACCAAAGGTGGACATACCAACCCTTTGTTTATGTTTGACAGTTGAGCCCATCCAGGAGACTGAATGATCATCCATCATCTACAACGCGGCTTGCCAGTATGCAAGGGAGAGTCTCTAATGCTTTTGGATGAGGCATTTGTTTGGAACTGTGTTCCTTCGGATTTCTTCTTGCGCCTTGCTTGTTGGGACAAACGAGAATGATAAGATAATATGGCAAGATCATTTAGATCTTGCAGTGGAGTGAGAACCTTCACAACTTCATCCATTGTAGGTCGGGACTTAGGGTCCCTACTGAGGCAGTTGTAAGCTAATTGAGAAACTTTCTGCACTCCTTTAAGAGAGTAATTCAGCTCCAACCGAGGATCCACCAGCTGGTATAGCTTTCTCTTGTCAGCTAAATAAGGCCTAGCCCAGGCAACAAGATTCTGTTCACCACTAGGACGCTTCTTGTCCATTGATCTTCTGCCTGTTAAAATCTCAAGCAGTACAACACCGAAGCTGTAAACATCACTCTTAGATGTCAAGTGTCCTGTGAAAGGAGCCAAATTGGTACAATTTATTAGATTTACTTCAACAAGAAGCTCTAGAACCTAGGCTTGAATATGCTCCAACGGAGCTAAACCTGATGAAGTGAGAGTTTTAGTATTGCAGGATCACTCAATATATGCCAGGAGCAAGTATTCATCATCTTGTATTAATATAAACTTCTGGTTTGATATCTTCAAATGATTTCTTTAACAGTTATTTACAACTAAAAGATGATGTTTGATAAATGAGTCAAAGTTGTTTGATCTTCCCACACATCTGTATTGAGCATAAATGGAGGGCCAAATTTTAGATTCACAAGATTGCTCTAAGTGAGATGTGGATGCAAATTATCATGAAGTTTCCTTTCATTGTATACTAGAAATTCATATGGTTTTCTCTACCACCTGAAGAAGTTTCTGGATTGTATAGGAATTCATCGCCATAGGTTGATGAATATCTCAGTAATGTTGATCAAGAAAACAAATTTCAGACAAGTAGCATATCCAATTTATGATGGAATTCTACAGAAAGGAAGATGCAATCAAAGATGCCTCTGGTGCCTACATGTCTTATTAGTCTTGCTTGTTTGGATTATTCATTCATGTTTAGAAAAGGAATCAAAACCAAGTATTATAACGTTACATACCTGTCATCACATATTCTGGAGCAGCATAGCCATAGGTCCCAACAACCCTGGTAGAAACATGAGTTTTGTCCCCTTGAGGCCCAGCTTTTGCAAGACCAAAATCTGAAAGCTTTGCATTATATTCCTGCCAAAGAGATCGTTTATAATAAGGACACAATTAAAGAAAAAGATTCAAATATTATCATTTCATTAACAGCACATACCGAATCAAGCAAAATGTTTGATGTCTTAAAATCTCTGTATATAACTGGTTCTGGACCACCATGAAGAAAGGCTAATCCTTTTGCTGCCCCTAGAGCAATCTTAATCCTGTTGGACCATGGAAGAGGTATCGTCCCTTCAAAAGTTGACAACATCAGCATTTCCTTTAATTAATACATCTCAAAGTTGTAGAAGCATGACAATAAAAAGAATTTAAAGAAAGAAAAGTTACTGGAAATTTTCATCAGCTTGAAGAAAAAGAGAAAAAAAAGGGAAAAAAGTTAAAGAAGAAAACAGGAAAGCTTTTTTTCCACACTCTGAGCTTCATCAGTAGCTGATTAGGCACAGCGTGGGATTCAAAAAGAAATTCCAGTCCACCGGAATAAAAGTATGAAGAAATAGCATTTCTTGAACAAAAATATGCAAACGGTGCATAATCTTACAACATGCCAGTTGGGCAGATAGTCCTGAAGAGAAAACTTATGGAAATCGAAATAGTGTGTGATCTTACAACAATTCAAATTATACTGTTTGTTAAAACTCACTTCTAAAGAGATGATTTTCAAGACTTCCTCGCGTCATGAATTCATAAACAAGCAACCGCTGATCATCCTCAATGCAGTACCCAATAAGCTTAACAAGATTAGGATGGTGAAGCTGTCCAAGAAAATCAACTTCAGCCTGCAAGAATGGAAAATTGCAACGATATTAAATTTCTTATTATCTCATATAACAATTTCCTCATACTAATCTATTGACCCAAGAAAAGCAGATAATCTACTAACCACCCATTCTCTATGGCCTTGAAGACCGTCTGGCTTTAAACTCTTCACTGCAACTGTGATTCCAGAGCCAGGTTTTGCTGGTGCAGTCCCATTCTCCTCTATCCATCCTTTGAATACATATCCAAATCCACCCTCTCCAAGAATGCTATCAGGCCTAAAATTACCGGTTGCTGATTTCAGTTCTTGAAAGGAGAACTGGAGCAACTGGCATGGAGATTTTTTGTCTGTTGGTGGTGCACCAGGATTATCAGAAGATAATTGAGCTTCATTAGGAGGGCATAACTCTCGATTGCTAGCATTTAGATATCTTGTTTCAGTAGCTGCAAACACAGAAAGAAGAGCATTTAAACATTTTTCAGGTTTGAAAGAGAGCATTTAAACATTTTTCAGGTTTCGTTAAAATATAAATAAAAAAGAAAGAAGAGAAACTCTAGTTCTGCTCAAATTGGGAATCTGAGTCATTTATCAATTCTTTTTTGTGAGTGAAAAGGACTAGTGTTTTTAAGCTAAGATTTCAACTGTGATGATCTTGTGGGTTAAAAAGAGAAATTGCATTTCGCAGTGCCTGCGATTCAAGAAGCTGATCTCTGTCGAAAAACCAGCAAAAACCCAGTTTGAGATCTGTTCCAAAAATGTCCGCTTTACCATAACTTTCCAGTGGAGACTTATGTCAAGCTCAAAATCCGAGAAAATTAAATCATAAAGGAACTGACTCTGATAGACTCCCAAATTAAATTACATAGTCCATATAGGAACCAGTCAATAAATTACACAAGAGAGATACCAAATATGGAGCATTTTGAAAGAAATTTTGCTGAAACAAAAACAGAGGAGACCCAGAAGCAGATAGATATGGAGCATTTTGAAAGATAATTTGAATAAATAATTTAGCTAGAAATTTGAAGAAAAAAAAATCCAACCAGAAGTACCTGCATCATAAACAAGACTAGTACGAGGGATAGTACTAGCAGAGTCTCTAGAGGCAGAGGGTTTACAGGCACCTCTAACTCCAAGTCTAAGAAGAGCCCAACACCCACACTTGTTCTCCATGAAAACTTTGATTTAAGCTTAAGGGTCAATGTTTTCTAACATGGATTGTCACTATAATTGCATGGGATGTGATAGGGAGATAAGCAGGGATTGGTCATGGTGATGAATGAGTAAAGAACACAAAAACAAAAAAGAGAACAGAGGAAACAGAGGAGAGAGAGAGAGAGAGAGAGAGAGAGAGAGCCAGAAAGACTGTGAAGGGTGAATAAGGGAAAGAGAGAGATTGAAATGAAAATGAAAATTTTTTTGAGTTAGTGATAGTGTTGTTGTAGTTGGAGATTGCAGGCATCATCATCACCATCATCGCAGTGTATACAAAAAGAACTTTTTTGCCTCCTCCTTTTTGTGTGGGGGATGCCAGAGAATGGAGAATGGACCTCTGTCCCTCTGCAGTCTCACCCCACGCGAAATTACCAACCTCTCCTGTCTATTTCTTTTTAATTCTAACTTCAGCTTCCCCCTCATCATTTTTCCATTAATATTTTTTCATTTCTTTTTCCTCCGCGAGAATTTCTTTAAGAAAATACCAACAGTCTGTTGATTATACGATATATTTTTATATAAATTTAATTTATTATATTATTTATAAACTAATTAAATAAGTGATAAATTAAAAAGTTTAATTTAAAGAAAATTTCGAATTAGCAATTTGAAATACAATACGATTAAACAATATGACACATAATTTTTACAATACAATACGAATATATCTAATCTTTTTATATGATAAAATATATTTTAAAAATATATGAAATATCAAATAATTAAATTACTTAATTATATATATATATATATAAATTTATGTGTGAATAAATTTACAATATATTTTATTATAATTAATTATATTAATATATGTGAATAAAAAAGAATAAATTAGTGATATAATTTATATTTGTAATAATCATATATATATAATTAAATGCTTAAGTTGTATTGTAGTAATAAATTTTACTTTGTACACGTATTTTTATGTTCACATATATTTATATATGTTATACAATACCAAATTATTAATGCATAATAAAAATTAATATATGCTTATAAACTATTAATTTTAGTTGCTAATTATATACCTTAATGTATATATTTATAATTATATTACATGATATGAAGCGACATATTTAAATTGATTCAATCGCAATCCAATATGTTTACAAGTGTAAGATATAAATTGTCAACTTTTAAATATACAAATAGAGAATTAGAATATACTTATTCGATTGTTCAACTATTATCATTTTTTCTTCATTTTCTCTAGTAAGTTGAATTGATTATTTTGTATTTTTTGTTTTCTTTTCATTTGATTAATCTCTTATTTATCATATAATTGTTTAAGAAATTTAGGGGAAACAGTTTTTTTTATCTTTTTTAGGAAACAAATCTTCATAAAAAAAACTAAAATTTTAATAAATAAAAAATAAAGACAAAAAAAGCTAAAAATCAAGACAAATCAATAAATTTAGAGAGAGGTGGAATCCAATCAAGAAAATAAAAAGTCAAAAATTATCATATTTAATTATTATTTTAGGTAATTGTTGTGGCCCTAGCAGCCCCTTTTGATCTGCCACTAAATCTAATTAAATAATAACATATAATTAATTATTTTATTATTATAATTTAATATCATACATTAAGTATATATTCCTCTTTTATTATATTAGTATATACTGAGTGTACATAAAAAATTTTCTATCCACAAACAGGCTCGTAGTATTATATTAAAAAAATATTTTTTTAATTTTTAATTTTTAAATTTCAAAAATTATTTTTGGTAATAAGATGTTTTTTTTGAGAGACCAACTTTTTAAAAAAAAAGTTCATAAAAATTTAAAAAATTAATAAATAAAAATTTTAAATTTACTTATTTGACCCTTAACTATAATATCGAATACCCTATATTAAGCTAAACATATGAATAAATGGCTAAAATAAGGATAAAAAATTACATTTATTTTCATGATAAAATTGGAGTCAATTAAATCTATTAATTAAATTCTATAGCTAATTGAATTCTGATATTAATTTTCATTCTACCTTGTGAATTCTATAAAAATTGTTAAAGGTTCGATGGAAAGTTAACTTCAGAAAATCAATGACCTTGAAAGTTTAATTTAAGAATATAACTGGACCGGATTTTACAGTAAAAATTTACTTATTTGTTATAACGCACTTTCGACCTAAACATTATTGTGAGGAGAAGTATTAATTTTTTTTTTATTCGACTTCACTCTTATATTACATGTATTTCTATTTTTATGTGATTTTATTAATATTAATAAATATGCACAATTATACTATTTTTTAATAGATTTTTAGTAATTAAATTAGTTGTTTTAATAAAAAAAAAACTTTATATTATTATCTTCCAGAATAAAGGTGAAGTTTCTTTCAAAATAATAATAATAATAATAATAATAATAAATGTGAAGTTTAATGCAAATAAAATTGTTACTCAATTCTAACATATATGATTATCTTGGTCTAACAAAAAATAGTATATAGTATATAACCTAGTTATTATGCCTAGTTACTAAACCACCTCCTGCATATCTTCAATAAAACAAAGTGTTATTAATATTTTTTTTATACAATTTTTACTATATATTTTTAAATGCAAAAAGATACATGTCTCTTTTTCTATAAAATATTAATTTTTATTATAAAAATATTAATATTTTATAAATAAAAAATATATGATTTTTTTACATTAAAAATGTATAATGGGAATTGTATAAAAAAATATTAGTAACAGTCATCGTGGATTTTTGTAATTTTTGTGTTAATATTTTTTTATTAGTTAGGAGGTATACAGTGAGCTCTAAGCTATATATTAGTATATTAATATTAATTGAAGTAATTTCAGTTTAAAAATATAAAAATAATTTTTTTAACATTTATGTATGTGATTCTGTCAAAGAAAAAAAAAAGCATTTATGTGTGTTATGTATATCGATTTTATTATTTTTATTGAATTTTATACAGTACAGTCTGATATATATTTATATAGTATATTTTTTAAAAAACTATAATAATCTATGATGTATGACAGATAAAAAAATAAATAATTAGGGAATAAAAATAGGATAACATAATTAATGACCTAATGAAACAAAAACAATAAATAGGAACCACTAAAAAGTTTTTGTGGGCTTGGATACCTCTAATATGCCTTTCATTATTGCAATTAAGGATGGAATATACAAATCAATTTTTTTCTCTTACACATCAAAACTAGTTTGGATTTTCGATATGTAAGTACATTAATATAATAAAACGTCATCTTTCAATTTTTAAATATATTCTATATTTAGAATTTGAATTCAAACCTTTTAATTAATGAAGAAAATACTTGTACCAAAATTAACAAAATACAAAATTCATTTTAATTTTGATAATATCAATTTCATGATCTAGAATTGAGGTTTTGAATGTAAATTTCGGTTCATGAATCTTAGAAAAGAAAAAGTTAAAAGGACAAGCATTTTAATAAAAAGTAATATATATATATATATATTATTTGGTCTCAATTTTTCAGTTCAAATAGAAGATGAAAAACGTTAAAATTATATCGATTTAGTTGAGATAATAAGATGCGTTCCTAATTTTTAATTTTAATTTTCAATATATATGTTTGGTTGCGGAGGTAATTGGGGTTTGGAATATGGATGGTGAACACTAAAAGATGAATTCCAAACAAGGAGGTAGGCATAAGTGAGATATGGAGAGTGAAAGATTTCCCAATTGAGGGTCAAAATGAGGTTTCATTTCATTAATTAATCATATAATTAATATTCTTGGTCTGTATTATTGTTTGGTCAAAGCTAATAGGAAAGATTTAGTCAAAGAGCATATTTGAGTGCAATCCCATCCCACTCACACATTTGCTTTCTCTATCTAGCCAAAGAAAGTATTATATATATTCCTCTTCTTATGATAAGTGGGTTTTCTTACTTCACTTGCCAAGATGTGTGGTATATTTAAAAATAAAATACCAATAATCTTTACTAATAGTTTATATTTTTGTGACTCTGGATATGAAGTTTTAAATTTCTAATTAGACTTGTATAAAAGAAATAAAAAATAAATTATTAATAGCGCATCTTATGTCATTTGATACAATATCCACTTATTTAATATTATATGAATTTCAAACACTCTCAGGACAATATTTCTTAAGAATTTAAAATTTATGTTCGTTACCAATGATTATAAGTACTAGACATCCAGAATATTCAAGCTCTAGCTTTTTCAATTGTCATTTCAAACAATATTTCTATCAAATAACGGAAAATGTACAACTAATTTTTAAAAATTTATTTATGCCCATTAAAATTAAAACCTCATAAAATTATAAGTATTAATTTGTTCATAGAGAAAATAAAAGTGAGAAAAGAAAGAGTGGGGATGGGAGGGGGAGGGAGGAGGTGCTTGGTGAGAGGTCATTTCATCAACAACTATTAAGCAAAATGGGCATTTCTATGATGCTTTGGGTGAAGAAAAGCAAATTGAGAGATCCTATTCTTTTTCCTACACTATGCTTGCAACTTGAGAAGGGCCGTTGTTGTAAAGAAGAGATACCCATTGCCCCCCACTTTTTATGTGGGTCCAATTATGGGTCCCATCACATTTCGCCACATATATAGCTCAAAAATTTCTTTATTAAATACTTTCCCACTATAAGAATCAATAATAAAATGTTAATGTATATAAGTTCGTAATGATTTTGCTTATAAAGAAAAAATACATTCTAGTGGAGCCCACACGAGGTCATCATATGGGCAAACAACATATCCTATTTTTGGAGGTATAAAGTTTGAAAGCCTTGTAATTTTTTTAATTCATTAATCTTTTTTTTTTTTTTGCATAAAATTAAACTCTCACTGATATTATTAGTGGACGACGGTAAGTAAACTCGAATTTGAGACATTTCTCAATTCTTACATAAATATCAATCAAGCAAAACTATGTAATTAGAGTTGGAGAAAGCTTCAATGCATTTACTTGAGAGAGAGAGAGATTACAATGCCAAACAAATGTATCATATACTTTTTGAGATGGACCATTGACTATATGGACATATTTTGAGCATCCTATTGGGCCCAAAAGATCAAAACCCTAAAGATAATCAATCAAATCCCCCACGACCAAACATTAATTAAAGCTTACAAATTTATTTGAACTTAGTATTGTATTTGATTACTTTGGCAAGAATTGTTTCTGTTTCTTTGATGTATACTACACATTGAACCACTAGTGCAACATGGCTCCATATTTGGTAGCATCATCATGATGCTCCCTACTATTTATCTTATGAGGATCCCATTAGTTTGGTGGATATATACATAAGCTTTTATTTATCATTAACACGGAACTTTTTCATGGAGAGGGGAAAATAAGGAGGTAAAATAACTTTTTATTTTTTTTCCTTATTTTCCTCTCTTGTATTTGGATTGAAGTAAAATAAGGAGGGTGAGGAAGGAATATACAATTTATTTTCTCTTATCATGTTTGGATGAGTGTAAAATAAGAGAGAAAAGGGAAGAAAATAACATTATAAATTTATTATTTTGCTCTTTGTTTCAAAAAAAATCAAAACTAAATAGAGAACAAAAATATCATTCATGTTGAATAGTAGTATTTTCTCTCAATCCCCTCCATTTTCTCAAATAAGAGTTATTTTCTCTCCCCCTTAATATTTTCCCTCTTTATCCAAACAAAAGAAAATGGAAATTCCCTCTTATTTTACCTTCATATTTTCCTCTCTCCCTTATTTTCTCCCTCCCAAACAAGGGATAAAGATATTTTTATGTGAATTGCTAGTTTTGAATAATTCTCTCAAAAAATTATTTATTAGTATTATCATATCACACATATACATCTTTCTTTTTTCCATATATATAAATGAGTACATATTTTATTTATAAACTTTATTTAAATTTTATAAATAATAAATAAAATGTTTCATTTTAGAATTTTTTTTCCCACTTTAAATGTGTTCCTAAAATTTAAGAAAATATTAATTATTTTTTTTTTTCATTTCTATTAAGATATTCCGTATTAACTAATTATAAAATCTAAATACTCTTTGTAATAGCTTAGATATTCCTCTTGATATTAGTCGTCATATTATAATGTTATGTAACCTGCAAATATTCAGTCTTGTAAATTTCATGCTCTAAATTTTTCATATGTATTCAGCTCTAGGCATAAGAAAAGTGTGTTAAGATAATCCACATCGACTAATTATAAAATGCTTATTGTAATAATTTGAACATCCCTCCTTAAACTAATTTTTGAAATGAATTAGCTCTGAAATCCATTTATTCAACAAATTCTACCGGTATTTTTTGTTTTTTTCCCCTTACATTTATAAAGAATTGACAGAAGTCTACTTCAATCTATTATAATATTTTATGCAAAATTAAAATTGTTTAATTAATTATTTTAAAAGACACAAAACAGTAATATTTCAAAGGAAGACCAATCAATTGGGAACTTGAATTCAACAAACAAGGAAAGAGATAATCACATGGCTTTATGATTTAGTGGTGGGCTTCCAAAATTTTTAATTGGTAATTCAACTGTTTTGTTACTTTCGGTGATTTGTGCGATTCTGACTCTATTGGTTAACCAAATTTGGTGGCTTAAACTATACAACTTTTGATCCATCATCAAAATAGACAATATGATTTGAAACAAAATTCCTTAGTTTAACAATCAAAGATAGTCTCTTTTGTCCCCTCCCTCCCTTTCTTTTGCGGTTAATTTCGCCAATGATAACTACATTTTATTTTTATTACAATAAAATAACAATTTTTTTTTTTCATTCCTTAACTTTCACTTAACTGTATATGTTTTTCATTTATTAAAATCACTTCCGGTCAATTTTCAGTAACATGTCAGCTGACAATCAAATTTTCGATAACATGTCTGTTACATTATATTTTAAGTGACACGCTAGCTGCCACAGTCTTTGAACATGTTTGTTTTGTTATTTAGTTATCTACAATAATTTTTGGTCCACCCATCTGAATTCCTTTTTTGGTCCATCTTGCTCTCTATTTAATTCATAAAATATGCATAGAGGTCCTAATGCTAATGTGGTAAGGACAAATATTTGACTTAGTCAATGATGTTATATCAACTATGAGGGGCCATATGTTCGGTTTTACAAATTGGACAAATGACAAAGTAGATTAAAAATGGAGTTTAGAGGGCTAAGTAGACCAAAAATCGTTGTAAGGGGGTAAATGGCGAAAACAAATATATTTAAAGGGCTGAATATGACATAAGCCTAATTAAAATAAAATTAAGATACCATAAATGAAATTAATCTTTTTCTTTTTTTCCTCTTTATATGCATAATAAAAATAAGAAAAAATTATTATTTACCCTCAATAATTTGACATAATATACTACTATCCCATAAAGTTTGAAAATTATACGATTTTTCCTATATAGTTTGATATAATATACTAGTACCCATAATATTTGAAAATTATACTATTTACATCTTGTAATTTTAAATAATACACTAATAAGAAAGAATATTCATTTTTACTCAAAGGGTAAAATTACAATAAATCAAATGTATATGAAGTACCAGTATAATATATCAAACTCGCATGAAGTAGTAGTGCAATGTGTCAAAATTTTAGGGGGTAAATAGTACAATTTTCAAACCTCAGGAGGAAACTAGTGTATTATGTCAAACTATAAGGAGTAAATTGTACAATTTTCAAATCTCATGAGGATAAGTGTATTATGTCAAACTAACTGAAGTAAATAATACTTTTTCCTAAAAAATTGAACCCTTTGGTTCAAATAATAATAATAATGTGAACCCATTATGTCTCCTCCTATAATGAGGAAATCAATTAAAGAAGGATTGCAAATGATATTCTTCGTTTAATATTGTTCACTGTCCGAATATGAATTCCAATCAAAAGTTATTTTTAGGGAAGTAGGTTTTAAGTATGTCTGAGTCTGAGGTTCTTTCAAGTAGAGCAACTGGCTCGGATTGATTTTGATGGTCGAGGGTAGTTGCGATCGCACGTCTGGATATGTAGACAGTGAGACGATTGACAGAATAAAAATGGGTCGCCGTATATAAATGCTAGGTGAAAGAAAGCAATGAATAGCAGAATGTAAATAACAAAAAATAAATACCGTAGAAAATTAAAAAACTTGACTTATACAAATAAAGAGCTTATTGACAATAAGAAAAAAACAAAAGTAAGAAATTAGTTCAAAGTGGTAAGAAAATCCTTTTATCAATAAATGTTAGTTCTATTTACAGTGTCACATGGATAATGGCAAATTCAGAAATTTTGGATATATACCAGAGACTATATATATATAATATTTGGAGTGTTTATTTTTGGATTTATCACATATTGTTATATTGCCTCCAACTACTATCTAGGAAAGGTTCTTTTTGTACCCATTAATTTTATTACTAGAAGAAAAATATTTCAGCATTTGTCGTGTAGACGTAGTCCAAAATAAAGGATGAATCACATTAAATTACTTGTGTTATTTTTATTTATTAATTTTATTCTGTATTTATTTTATTTTTTACTTACTGGGCCCAAAAAGTGGTATCAAAGTCAGGTTAGTAGTCCCATAACATTCTTCTATGCTCTGTATTTACAATATTGATTGATCTTCCACATCATAAAAGATTTTATTGGGGTTGTTGTCAGCAAAAGACGTCTCACAATGGAGACAAGAACTACCAAAATAATCAACTTAAATGATACGAATTACCACATATGGAGAAGTAAAATGAATGATCTCCTATTTGTGATGAAAATGCATTTGTCAATGTTTAGTACAACTAAATCCAAGTACAAAACAAATGAGTAATTCGAGTTTGAGCACAAGCAGGTGTGCGGCTTCATCTGACAATTTGTCGAAGACTGTTTACAATCACATCCGCAATGAGACTCATGTTCGAATGCTATGGAACAAGCTTGAACAACTTTATGCGTCAAAAACTAGCAATAATAAATTATTTTATCTCAAAAATTAGCAATAATAAATTGTTTTATTTGACAAAATTGATGCAATTGAGATACAAGGAAGGGACTTCCATAGCAAATCATCGGAATGAAATATAAGGGATCATGGACCAGTTGTCCAAAATGGGCATAAATCTGGATGATGAAGTACTCGCTCTGCTAGTATTAGGCTTGTTGCCAAAGTCGTGGAAAACTATGAAGATTTTCATCACAAACATTGCACCTAGTAATGTAGTAAATATGAAATCTGTCAAAAACAGTATTCTAAATGAGTGTTTGAGATTGCTGTTGAGTATCATAAAAACACATTTTGAATTTTTTATTTAATTGACTGATTTTTTTAATTTTTATAAACTGTTTTTTCCAAACCTGCTTTTAGAAAAAATATTTATTTACCTGTTTCTATCAAAAACAGTTTTCAAAACTTTAAAAAATTAAAAATACAAATTTTTTTTTCTGAAAAACGCATTTTCAAAATTCAGTCCTAAACGGACCCTAAATGAAAAAATGAGAAGGAGATCACAAAGCTCATCTTTTTCTTCGCAACTAAATGTTCTGGTTATAGATTTCAAGTGAAAGAGCCAGTCTAGAGAATAGAAGTCTAGAGGAAAGAGCAAACGCAACTCAAATAGATATGCCAATGTTGAATGCGATAAAAAAAGGATGACATCAAGAAATACTGCTGAAAATTCAAGAAAGAATAGAAAGGCTAGAAAGATGGCAGTAGTGATGACGAACAAATAAATACTATAAACGAGTTCCATGTCATTCATGATGAAACTATCAATCTTACATCTTATGAGACCAACTGAGTGATTGATAGTGGTGCTACCATTCATGCAATTTTTGGAAATAATTCTTCTCATCTTACACAATAGGAGGTTTTAGCATTGTGAAGATGGAAATTGATAATCTATCAAAGGTTATTGGCAAGGGAGATGTTTGTCTCGAGACAGGGATTGGTACCAGACTAGTCTTGAGAGATGTAAGGCATATTCCAAATATTCACTTGAATTTAATCTCTACAACAAACTTAATGGTGCAAGTTTCTGCACTACCTTCTTCAATAACCAGTGGAAATTCACTAAAGATTCCTTAGTGGTAGCCAAAGGTTTGAAGCATGTTACCTTGTATGTAATGCATGCAAAGCTCTCCATTGACATTGTGAATGTAATGGAGAAAGATAGCGTAATTAAACTATGGCACAAGAGACTTGACCACATGAGTTAGAAATGAATGACGAGCTTGGCAAGGAAAAAGAAGTTACCGGAATGGATGAAGTGCATTTGGGGAAATGTATTGACTGTCTAGCTGGAAAGCAAAACAGAATTGCATTCAAGATTAACCCTTCTTCCAGAATGAAGAATGTGTTGGATTTGGTCTGGGCCAATGCCAAAGTGACTTGGTGGTACTCAGTACTTTATGACTTTCATTGATGACCATTCAAGTAAGACATCATTCACTTTAAAGACAAAAGATCAAGCGTTGAGTGTCTTTAAAGAATTTCATGCCTCAGTTGAGAGAAAAACTAGAAAGAAGTTAAAATGCATCTAGACATATAACAGTGGAGAATACATTGGACCATTTGACACCTATTGCAAAGAGCATTGTATTCAGCATCATATAATACCTCTAAAAACACCGCAGTTGAATGATCTGGCTGAGAGGATGAGCATGACTTTAATGGAGAGAGTCAGATGTTTGCTCTCACATTCAAAGTTGTCTAAAACATTTTGAAGAGAAGCTTTACACACAGTTGTTCACATGTTAAATCTTTCTCTTTGTGTCCCTCTAAAGCTAGATGTTCCAAAAAAACATGATTAGGGATGACAACGGGTAGGATACTGGCAAAAAATATCCTACTGAATTCGAACCCGATTTTGTATACCACTACTTGAATTCGTCCCAAACCAGAACAAGTATGTGAGTGATATTCATAGAAACCATATTAAAGACATTAGAAATAAAATTGCATACAAATAAAATTATAAAAAGAAAAAGAAGAAATGAAGAAAAGAAGAATAAATAAATAAATAAAAATAATAAACATTTTTTTGAAAAAAAGAAAGAAGTGGTAACCCTAAAAAAAAGGGAAATCTAGTGGATGGCAATAAGGCTTTGAAAAATAAATAGGTTATCAAAATAAGCATAAAAAGAACATTTTCCAACCGAGATTCAAAGCCAAATTGGTTGTCAAGGGTTTTAGCCAAAGGAAAGGAATTGACTTTGATGAGATTTTCTCACCAATTGCAAAAATGATATTTATTTGTACAGTGTTGGAGTTAGTAGCAAGTTTTGACCTGGAGGTTGAGCAAATGGATATCAAAATTGCCTTCCTACATGATGACTTGGAAGAAGAGATATACATGGAGTAGCTGGAGAGTTTCAAGCAAAAGGGAAAAGAGGAATATGTTTGTAAATTGAAGAAAAGCATCTACAGCTTAAAGCAGGCACCGAAACAATGGTACAAGAAGTTTGAGTATGTTTTGGAGAGCAAGACTATAAGAAGATCACTTCAGACCATTGTGTTTGTACATAAATTATCTAATGAAGATTTTATCATTCTCTTGCTTTATTGGATAACATATTGATTGTTAACCGGAATATTTATAGAATTGATGGCTTGAATGTATTTTGCCATGAAAGACTTAAGGTTAACAAACCAAATTCTTAGTATGAAGATTATCAAAGACAGAAACACTAAGAAGTTATGATTGTCACAGGCGAAATACATTGAGAAAGTACTTTAGAAATTTAAAATGGACAATATTAATGTAGTTAATTGTCCTCTTGATAATCTCTTTAAGCGTAATTACACACAAAGTCATTCTATAGATAAAGAGAAGGAAGAGATGGATAAAGTTCTATATGCTTGAGCGGTTGAAAGTTTGATATATGCTATGGTATGCATATGGTCAAACATCGCTCATGTAACTATAGTAATGAGCAGATTTGTTTCAAATCATGGAAAAGAGCATTGGACGGCAGTGAAGTGGATTTAGAAGTATTTATATGGTAATTCCAAAATATGCCAATGTTTCAGAGATACCAAATCTATATTGGTTGGATATATAGATATAGATATGGCTAGTGATATAAACTCGAGAAAATCTACTTCATATTACCTAATCACTTTTGTAGGGGGAGCTGTGTTAAGGCAATCAAAATTACAAAAGCATGTAGCACTGTCATCTACTGAAGCAGAGTTTATTACAACAACTAAAGCATGCAAATAGTTATTATGGATGCAAAAGTTCTTAAAAGAGCTTGGATTGTAATAAGACAGTTATCAGTTGTTCTATGATAGCTAGAGTACTATTCATCTTGGAAAAATGCCTCATTTCACCCAAGATCAAAACATATTAATGTGAGATATAACTATATTAGAAATTTTATGGAGAAGAAGCTACTACAGCTTGAGAAAATCCATAAAAAAATGGATCAGACATATTGACAAAGATTCTGTCAAGATCAAATTTTAAATTATGTCGATTAGTTGTAGAGATAGTAGAGCCTTCCATATAGTCGAAAGGGGGAGATTTGTTAGTGTAAGTCTCTCCTTATGTGATGCCTACCATCATTTAAATTTTTTTTTTTAAAAAAAGGGCAATTATTGGACCAATTTTTGGCCAAGTTTAATTGGAGCAAAATTTGGTTAAATGAAAGTAAGCTTCATCTGCCTATAAATAGGCAATTTTTCTACCATTTGAAGCATTGCAAATTTGAGCAAGTGAGCAATGCAGTCTGAGAGTTCCAAGGGATTAGTTCCTTTAATGAGTGATTTGTGAGAGTTGAAATTTTAGGAATTTTCTCAAAAAAAAAAAGTGTGAAAAAAATAGTGAGAAAAATATTTAAGGTATTTTTGGAAAACAGTTGAGTACTACTATTTTTTGGTTTATCTCATATTTGTATTACTTCTAGTTATTGTTTAGGGAAGACTTTATCTTTGTACCCATTAATTTTATTAGTTGAAGAAAAATATTTCGGAGTTTGTCCTGTGAATGTTGCCAAAATTAAACAGCGAATCACATTAAATTGCTGGTGTTATTATTACTAATTAATTTTATTCCTTATTTATTTTATTATTTACCCGCTGGGTCCAATATATATAAGGGTAATGTGAAGTCTTTAGAAATTAGTAAGAAGGATATGTAATATGAATTAAAATCGGGCAATATCTATCTATATATTAAAATACGGTTTTTTTCACTACAATTACTACAGTATTATGACCAAAAAGCCTCATAAAAAATGATGTCATTTACTTACAAAACCACACCATTTGAGAACGATATCATCTATACCATCTTCTCTGTCTTTCTCTCTACCTCACTATTAGCAATGAATAAAAATAAAAATCCAACAAAAATGGTACTAGTATTGAGGAAGAAAATATGCTTATACTTCAAGCACTAGCAAAATACCTATTTTAAATCTAATTTAAATGCATAAACTTTACCCAGAAAATGAAAAATACATAAAGGAAAAAAACAAGTCACTATACATTCTAATAGAAAAGAGAGCTTATGAATTTAAGAAAAATATGAGCGGAAAGGTAGGGTTGTAAATTTTATCATATCACTTGGTTGTATGAAATTTAATTGAGATACCTCTACCTTCACCTTCTTTTCTCTCTATTCTTAATCAATCAACACTTGATTTTCTTCATACAAAACTCCTCTTCCTATACTAAATTTTCTTCTCCCTTTCACCTTCCTTCCATGGCCGACCATGTTTTTCTCCTTTTTTTTTTTGTTTTTCAGTTTTGATGTATTTTTTTTCTAGAGAAAAGATGAAATCATGAAATGTAAAAGAAGATAAAAAGGCACCATCTTCTTTCTTTTATAGCCTGATTAAGTTTTTTTAAGGAGTGCTACTAATACATTCTTATACAATTTACATCATACACTTCTAATGTAAAACTGACATTTGTCTTTTTTTTCTATAAATCACTAACTACTATTATAAAAATATTAATATTTTATAAATAAAAAAATACATATCAATTTTACATTGAAAGTATACAGTAGAAATTGTATGACATGTCTCTTTTTTCTATAAAGCACCAATTATTATTATAAAAATATTAATATTTTATAAATAAAAAAATACATGTCAATTTTACATTGAAAATATATAATGGAAATTGTATAAGAAAGTGTTAGTAGTAGTATTGTTAAATCCGGACCAGCCCAATCGGGAATCGATCCAAAATTCATTTGGATTTTGATTGCTGAACCGAGGGTGTAACTCATAAGAGAGAAAACCAGCAATTCGGACAATTGAACTGTGAACCGTTCAATCCAATCACAGTTTACTAGTTCAACTGGTTAGAAAACAATACCTTTAATTAGTAAAATGAGGAGCTGCAAAGACTTGAACTAGCGACCTACCACTAGTTTCCTTTGTTACAATCTCACAACTATTGTAATATTAAATTTTTTGTGGTCTTCTCACAACTATCAAAACACTTCAACACCATTTTACTAATAAACTAAAATTTAACTTTATATGTTTATTATTAATCTAAATTATTTTTTCTGTTAAAATTACTCAAATTGAAAAATAAAGACCTATATTGCTAAAGAATTTTAATATGTGAATGAAAAGTGGAACTTTTGTTACAATCTCACAACTATTGTAATATTAAACTTTTTGTGGTCTTCTCACAACTATCAAGACACTTCAACACCATTTTACTAATAAACTTAAATTTAACTTTATATGTTTATTATTAATATAAATTATTTTTTCTGTTAAAATTACTCAAATTGAAAAATAAAGACCTTTATTGCTAAAGAATTTTAATATATGAATGAAAAGTGGAACTTTTGTAGATTAATTGTTTTTAAGAGATGAAAATAAACTCAATCATATGATCTGAATTTTTTAGTGTTGATTTTATTTTATTTTATTTTAAATTTGGAGGTGGTTATATAATAATTAAATTATAGACATTATTCTTTTTTAATATATTATTGTTTATGGAACATATATTGTGTAAGCTAGTTTATATTTTCTATTTTTAATTATGTATAAGAAAAATTATGTCTTATTATATATGAAATATATTATATTTTATAAAAATTTCATATAGACCAGTTTAACTGCGATTCGACCCGAATTCAATATTAGATATGTGACCCGTTGCCTTTTCCGGTTCATTGACCAGGCCGGATTTAACAACTTTGGTTAGTAGCACTCGTCAAGTTTTTTTTTTTTTTAAATCCTTCCCCAACATGTGGCGCATATGTAAGATAAAATTAATTTAATCAATTTTTTTTATAAAATATTTGAATTTTGGATGTCCATAACTCTCATTTGCATAATTTCCTTTTAGATTAATTGTCTCATTTTATTGTAATTTATTCACACAATCAAATTTGTAACTCATGACATTTGAATGCCTATTTCTAAGCTTATAAATAGAGGATTGGAAAATGAACAAAATATATGTGAATATATTCTTCCAATTCTATATTATCTTTTTCCTTTGTCTTCTTACTCCATTTTTCATTCTTAGTTACTTTTATTTATTTTTATAACACGTTATTATCATGATTTCTCTCTACAAGTTAATAAGATAGGCTTAATTCATAATTTTTATATACCACAATTGATAATAGTGAATAAATTTGATAAAATAATTGCATGTAAAAATTGTTTCTTGTTTATCTTCAAATTCTATTATGTTTGATATCTATGATCATGAGAAAGTTTTATGTCAAAAACTTCTCTATTTTTTATTTGTGTGTTTATGTCTATGATCATATTTATCTTCATCTGCTACTATGTTATATATATGATCATGATGAATTTATCTTATCTTTTAGATTTGTACATTTTATATATTCCATATATTTTATATTATGTTTTATATCATATCTTATGTTATTAATATATTAATATTTATGTATATTGCATCATTTTTAGGTTATATATTTTATATCATTTTTATTAGTGAACAAGATAATGTAACATTTGAGAATATTTTAATATTTGAAAATTTTTCAATAATCCTATTATATTAGTATTTGTTGTATTATTATTATTATTATTATTATTATTATTATTATTATTATTATTATTATTATTCATTTCTTAACTTTTCATATTGAATGGTTTTAGTGATTGTCAATAATGCGATTTTTTTGGATATAGAGACAATTTTATTGGAAAATAATCTAATATTGATAATTTGATATTTGATAACAATTTCATATTTCTCTCTCTTTATAATAAAAATTTAATAATAGTATTAATAATTTGATTAAAGTATTTGTAAATGTCTTAAATATATTTAATTGGACCTAATAAATTGTAATGAAATGACCCTTGGTATTTGTCATTAATTGAAATTAAAATATTAAATGAGAATTATTAAGTGATTTTTTAATATGCATATGTTACAATATATACATGTTGTGATTATGATTATTTAATATATATGTATGCATTTGTTTATTTAATTAATATTTAATTATTTGTTTTTTTATAATATTAATTACAAGACTTGCAAGAGTTTATAATTTATGATAATAGTAAAAATAAATCATATTTTTCATGAAAATTGGATGCTAAAATTTATCTAAGTGTGAATGGTCTTGGTAATACTAATAAAGAAGGAATTCAAGAATTTAATTAAGATAGGGCTAAAACCTATATTTTCCTTCTTCATCATCTTAATGAGGGATTAAAATATGATTATCTTAGAGTGAAAAACTCTCTTATTCATTGGAATAATTTGAATATTTTTTTAATTGGATATGTACCTGAAGTACACCAAAATATCTGAAATAATTTAAATATTTTGTTAATTAAATATGTACCATAAACACATCAAAATTTAGTTGATTTATATCAAGACTCATTGAAGGAGAAAATAAAGTATGTATTAAAAAAATTGTACATACTAAGATGATGACTTGCTTTTGATTAATTGAGCAAGACGGACTTAGATGTTGCGCATTTTTTTTAAATAAAATAGTAATAAGATTGATTCATGAAAATGCCCAAAATAAATAAAAAATGAATCATTCATATTATGGAAGAAAGTTTATGACAAAGAAAGAATTTTTTTTTTCATTTATGCTTAAATGCAATATTTTAATTTATTTGATTATATTTATTTAAAAATTTGTTTTTTAATTTGTGTGATCAAATTGTATATTATTTTTTTAATAATTACTTATTGAAATTTATTTTTTTTTCTTAAGAAATATAGATTTTCCTCACTTATTAACAAATTTCAAGAACAATGAAAAATAGATATGCTTAACAAATAGTGTAACGACACATACTATATTGAGAAATAGAAAATATTTTTCTAATTTAACTATGATGGAAGCAAATGTTAATACAATATCAAGTTCTGCAAACTTCATATAAGATTCTGGAAAAGCTTATATCCTTTTAAGTAATTGAACAAAATTCATGATTAATAATACTTTATTATCAACTAAATCAAAAAGGAATTTGCTAAATTTTAAAGATATACGTCATAACGGGTACTATATTAAGACTTATAATCACAATGAAATAGAACATCTTTATATTACATCAATAGTATTAAATGAAAAACAAATTTTGAAAAGGTTGTCCGCGTTATCTTCTGGTTTATACTACACCAAAATTAGTGCAATTAAAACACATGTAATAATAAACTAGAAGTTCATTGATATAAATATTTTTACTATTTGGTATGACCGTTGGGTCATCTCGAGTCAACTATGATGCATACAATAATTGAGAATTCAAATGGATATCCTTTAGAGAACCAAAAGATTCTTCAAAGTATGAATTCTCATATGCTGCTTGTTCTCAAGGCAAATTAATTATTCAATATTCATTAGCAAAAGTCAGATTAGAATCTCTTGTATTTCTATAAAGAATTCAAGGTGATATATGTGGGCTCATTAATCTACCATGTGGACCATTTAAATATTTTATGGTAATGATAGATGCTTCTACACAGTGGTCACATGTATGCTTATTATCAACTCGAAACCTGACGTTTGTGAGATTACTTGCATAAATAATTAAATTACATGCACAATTTCCAGATTATTTAATCAAGTCTATACATCTTGATAATGCAGGTGAATTTACATCCCAAGCTTTTATTGATTATTGTATGTCAGTTGGGATAACTGCTAAAAGACAAGTTGCATATGCTCATACACAAAATGGTCTTATAGAATCATTTATTAAACGTTTCCAATTAAAAGTAAGATCATTACTCGTGAGAACAAAATTTTTTATCTCAACTTGGGGACATATTATTTTGCATATAGCAACACTGATATGCATTAGACCAACATCATATCATAAATTCTTCCCAACAATTGGGTTATAGTCAGGAGTCAAATATTTCTCATTTAATAATTTTTGGATGCGCAGTTTATCACTACTAAAAAAAGTAAATATAGCGACGCCACTTAGTGACGCTAAAAATATTGTCACTAAATAGCGACTCATTGCCACGCCTCTGCGACTGATGACGATGTGAGCCAAAAGGACTGCATTAGCAATGACATCAGCGACACTATAGCGACGCAGACCTAACCTAAAGTTAGCGACAACATACTTTGTCACTAATTGTGGCGAACAGGCGGAAAATTTAGTAACAATGTAGCGTAGCTACTGGCGTCACTAATTAGCAACGATTTACTTAGCGTCGCTAATAGTGCATGACTTCACTTCCATTTAGAACTAGCGACTTTGATCTAGCATCGCTGTTATTAGGAAAATAAAACTCATAGTTTTGATTAAAGGTCTATGTAGCGACGCTATATAGGCGTTGCTAGGTTGTTATATATATATGCACCTTAATTCTCTTAATTCCCTAACTCCTTGCCTAATCGAGACCCATGCTCATCGAAGACGAAGAAATCGCCATCTACCACTGGAGTGAAGTCCGCAAGCCGTTATTCGTTGTCCGTGTTTCGTTGTTGTCCTCTCTCGCCGACTAACCTCTCCTCTTGCCGTTGTTTGCTCCCATAACCCATTGAAGCCGATATTCCTCTTACTCTCAAGGTACATCGTTCTTCCCTTTATGTTTTCTTTTTTGTTCTTTTTTTTTTCTTTTCAAACTGTCACATTTTGGAGTTTAGATGTTTGTATATACTATATATACAAAAACAAAAATTTTATAACTTCTAAAATTTTTGTGGTTTGGATTAACATTATCTCAACATATGAGAATCTAGTGCCAACGGGTGAAACTGAAAATAGAATGCTCAGAGTCTGCAAATCCATCACCGGTTAATTAACATATAAATCACTTATTCAAGTACCAAAATAAAGCAAATTTAGTAAAATTGGGCAAAACTACAAAATTGGAATATTCACAAACAAATAGTTAACAAGAATTTTTGTTTGGAGAACACTATGAAAACCTATGCTCATAACGATTTCAATTTGTAATAAAGTTCGAATAATCCCAACACATACTTTGCCCCCCCACAATCAAGAACTAGAATCTCCTTAGGAATGAACATTCATTATAGTTGTGTAACTACTTTTTAAGAAAGAGAGTTTGAACAGAGGTTGTCTTGGGTTCTACGAGCACCACAACAGACTAAATAAAGCTTTACTTGGCTCTGTAATGTCTTTTGTATTAATACTTTAGACATTGAACATCATAACTTCTTTGCTCATTTGATTGCTTTCTTGCATAGAACCTCATTTCAGTTAATTAATAGATTGAAGAATGATATAGATATTATTTTTTAACATATCAGCATGTGATGTTGTCTTCAAGTTATGCTTCAAAATTTCTGCAAATCTCTTAGCCTTGTTTCATGTTGCACACACTTCAATTTTTGCTATTTCTTATCTGACTTCTTATCCAATTTAAAATGGCCTGACAGCACCTTGTAATGTTATGTTAGTATGGTGTGGTTTTAATTTCTACTCATAGCTCTTGGGTTTTCTATGTCTGGAATTTCTTCTAGAGGCATCTGATTGTCATCTTATGCCAATCTTGTGGTTATGAGCTATAGCATGCTTTGGGTAAAATTGGCTCTACATCTGTTTGACATTTGTTTTCCTTTTGTTTACAAACGGTCTTTATCGTTGAGTGGCTTTTGCTTAAATGTTTGTATATACTATATATACGTATATGATTCATTTGTTGAGGTTGCTGAATATAACCATTATAAAAAATTACTAGTCTATGGTGGGACCATATAGTATATATAGGTTGCTGAATATTTGACAAAATATATTTGTAAGTGTCTAAACAGGTCTTTCGTATAATTAACAAATTTAATGATGTTATTGTTAGGTTTCATTTTTCTAAGCTAACCCTAGTCTTGTGCAGTAAAGTGTTTGAATCTTAAAGCTTAAGTGGTTCAAATCTATGGCTAGATAAGCAATATAAGTAAAAAAATTTGGTTAAGTGATAAATAGGTCAATATTCAAACATATGAGAGTAGAGATGGGCAATGTCAGATTTTTGATTCACACACACACATATATATGCACCAATATCAAGCATGCACATACATCACTGTTAGTATACGATATTATGTAGAATGTAGCTATGCAGTAGCTTCTAATCCTTAGGTTTCTTGCTCATGTTTATTCTTGATAATTCTTGCTTTTTTCCTTTAGGATTTTCACAACCAACTAGGCTTCCTATTTCCCTTTTCTATTCCACCATCTCCACCTACTTCTCTTTATCATTTTATTTTTGCCTTATACTGTTTGCCCATTAATTTGCTTCCTCTTAATATATAACTCCACCTTTTCCTTTACTTCTATCACTCTCAATGCAACCAAATTTTTGTCAGCACCCTTGGGTGCACTTAGGAAGTTATTGAATATCACATTCAAAAAGTTAGCTATAATTAATTAAGATAACTAGTTTTTTACTTAATTAGTTTTGAATTGAATATTTTAAATAAGTACTGCCCACAATTTGCTACTTTTCCTATGTCACTTAATTGCTTTTCCAAAATTTTTCAATTTACTTCCACTCTACAGCCAACCCATCTTATGCTAATTGAGTTTATCATTTTATTTAGACTAATAACTAAGTTAACTTATATTCAATCCAACTACTTAGAAGATTTTATTTGTCTAAATTTAATACAGGCACATATGCAAATGGCTTCCACTATCATTTGACCTTTTAACAGATAATTGTATTGCGTTTTAGCTTTAAATGAAGTGATTATGAGATCAGAGATACTGCCCACCTGCATACCCTTGCTTTTTTTTTATTTCTAATTTTTTTCTTTTATATGTATGTGCTACCCATCTCATAAGATAGGGTTCCTAATAATTAAAGCTTATTAGGAATAGGTTTGCTTCCTTTTTTACTATTAAAAAACATGCACATAAAGATTTGAGAAATGAGAATCTAAAGTTTGTTGGCCGGGGTTTATGTATTATTGTATTACGGGTTTTGCACTTCTTTGAAAATATTATGGTTAGCACTAATGATTATACATTAAACTATGGAAATCCGATTTTTTCTCTCTCTCTCTTAGATGGCATGCTTATAGTTATAGTCAAATTGATAGACATGCAAATCAAATTTCAAATCTAATAATAATTCATCATATAGTTTAAAAATATATTAATTCTTTTAAATTCACCTATATTATATTCATAAGAATACCTAAGAAAGTAATAACAAAATTTTGTGAATAATTGCAAGGATTAACCATACGACCACATCAAGAAGAAAATGAGGCAACAACTTTGAAGGAAGGAAGAAAAGAAGAAGAATGAGGAAACTTGAAAATAAATAATTTAGACTCAAGAAGTGAGGTACTTTGACTTGAATTTCTTGCAATTAATTAGTTAAATGTTTGAGTGTGTGATGTGTATCAAATTGTCGTGCATGATCGATTTATTAGTAAATACAGTCAAAGAAATGAATGATGAGATATAAGGTTGTTATTAATCCTCCTAGTTTAATTATTTTTATATGTAACAATACCTTTTTATGATACTAATATAACATAATCATTAAATATTACATAATGAGTTAAGTTGTTGGAATATAATAATTTTTTTCTACTTCATTCTTGGATATATTCAGTTATGAATAAAAGATCTTCTATTTGTAATTATATTCCAATTAGTCAAGAACGAGTCACTCTCGTAGGTGGATGTATGCTAGGCTAAAAGAGGGTTATTTGAACTCGAAATTCATTAGGGACTTGGATTAGTTTATGAAGTTTGTATGTAGTCAACCGGATTAGATGAATGGTGAAAAAGTTAAGTGTCCATATCCATTAAAGAAGTGTCGAAACACAACGTTTAGCCATGCTAAGACAATTAAATATCATATACTTAGAAATAGTTTTGTGTCAGATTACTATATGTGGACAAGACATGGTAAAACCAACATAATGGGTGAGTCGAGCAATAGCCATTTGGTTGACCAAGATGATGTATCCAATTATGAAAATATATATCATGAAATGGTGATTGATGTAGCAAGTCCATCATTTAATCAGTCTCTGTGTAAGGAAGAACCAAATCTAGAAGCAAAAAAATTTTATGACATACTCAATATTGCTAATACAAAATTGTAGCCTGGGTTGTCTGAAAGAGCTTTTGATGCAGTAACCGAGTTATTAAAGGATGCTTTACCACCTGAAAATGTATTTGCTGAAAATTTTTACTTAACCAAATAGTTGTTGTGTGGACTTAGTCTACCAGTTAAGAAGATTGATTGTTGTATAAAAAATTGTATGATATTCTGGGGGAAGATGCAGATACAAGAATAAGACAATATAAGATATGTGAACATCCACAATATAAGAGGAACCAAGAAGATGGTGGTAACAAAATGGGTAGTCAATGTATCCCCCACAAAAAGATGCATTATTTTCCTTTGACACTGCGTTTACGCAGATTATATGCATTGAAAGCCATAGCTGGAGAAATGCAATGGCACACAGAGCATGAGGTTGAATAGGGTGTCATGCATCATCCATCTGATTCTATTACTTAGAAACATTTTAACGATATTCATCCTAAATTTGCACATGAAATTAGAAATGTCAGACTCGGATTATGCACTGATGGATTCCAACTTTTTAGTTAATCGAGGCAATAATATTCATGCTGGCTAGTCATTGTTATTGTATATAATCTTCCTCCCTAGTTATGTATAAAAGATTCTTCAATGTTTTTTACTGTATTGATTTCCAACCCT
This sequence comes from Balakata baccata, assembly GCA_949630135.1. Classification (NCBI taxonomy): domain Eukaryota; kingdom Viridiplantae; phylum Streptophyta; class Magnoliopsida; order Malpighiales; family Euphorbiaceae; genus Balakata; species Balakata baccata. The sequence continues at coordinate 28,807 of CATIWF010006072.1, read as the reverse complement.
CAAAACTTGAAAGATAAGTTAGATGTATCCTTGCAACCACTAGTTTCAGAGTTGAAAATGTTATGGGAGGATAGGGTTATTGCTTATCACATTTCATTAAAGCAAAATTTTACTTTGAGAGCAACTCTAATATGGACAATTAGCGACTTTCCAGCATATTCAATGTTATCTAGATGGACCACTACTGGACATTTAACATGTCCTTATTGTATGATTGACTCAAATGCATTTACATTGTCAAAGAATAGTAAACAATCATAGTTTGATAATCATAGGAAGTTTTTAACACATAATCATTTGTTTAGAAGGAATAAGAATTTATTCCTTCGGAACCGAGTGGTCACTAAAGACGTACCACCTATTATGTCTAGAACAAATGTATTACACATCATTGACCAATTGGGATTGAAAAAGGTAACTGATGAGGGGGCTTCTCAAATTAGTGGTTCTATTAGTAAAATCTACGATTGGAAGAAACGTAGTATCTTCTGGGATTTGCCGTATTGGAGTACAATTCTTATTCGGCATAATCTGGATGTGATGCACATTGAGAAGAATTTCTTTGAAAATATATTCAACACAATTATGAATGTAGTGGGAAAGACAAAAGACACAAAAAAAATCTAGACAAGAACTAAATGATTAATATTGTTGACCAGAACTTGCAAAGTCAAATATTGATGGTAAATATCCCAAAGTTTGTTACACTGTTGACAAGCAGTCAAAGTCTGTGTTGTTTGAATGGGTGAAGAACCTAAAGTTCCCAAACGTATATGCATCCAACATGTCTAGATGTGTTGACAACCAAAAATTGAAATTGTTTGGTATGAAAAGTCATGACTATTATGTCTTTAATCAAAGATTGATACCAATTGCCTTTCGTGAATTACTCTCGCTGAATGTATGGAAGGCATTGATGGAAATTAGCTTCTTTTTCAAAGATATAACAGCTATTATGATTCGAAATGAAGATATGGCTCAACTTGAGGAACAAATTCCATTGATTTTATGTAAACTGGAGTGTATTTTCCTCCCAAGTTTTTTTGACTCAATGGAACATCTTCCAGTCCACTTACCTTATGAATTAAGGATTGCTGGACCTATTCAATACCGTTGGATGTATCCGTTCGAGAGGTAATGCTTCTTCTAATATTTTTGTCTCTTAAGTTTGCTTCAACTAATGAATGAAATTTGTATAATAAATTGATAAAAATTACTCCACATATGGGTACCTTGGTAAGTTGAAAAAAAATGTGTGGAACAAGGCGCAAATTGAAGGATCAATATGCAATACGTAATTGGTTGAAAAAGTTTTAACCTTTTGCCCCCACTACTTTGAGGATCATGTTCTAACAATGAATCGAAACTTGCCACATAATTTTAACAGTGGTGAAGATGAAGTAGAAGTAGATGAGCAATCTCTTTCAATTTTCAAATTTCTAGGTCGACCCATTGGACGAGCAAAGATAAGAACATTTTTTAGTGAAGAACACAAGGTTGCACACACTTACATTCTACTTAATTGCATGGAAGTTCAACCTTTTGTCGAGTAAGATGTGAATTTCAATCTTATTTCTCGTAATATATTGCAATAATTTTTTACTCATTGCTATTAAAAACTATGTTTCAAGGATCTATATGGATTTTTTGCGACAAAATTAGCCTTCCATTAATGATAATAAAGTTGATAATAAACTTGAAATAGAGTTTGTTGAGTGGTTCAACACATATGTGAGTATTCTTACATACTAGTACTATGTTCCATATTTTTTTAACTCTTGAATGATCGATTCATTATGACATATCAATTGTAGGCAAATAGCGAGTTATCGAATGTCAATAATCCTTACATTAAAGAACTCGCTAAAGGACCTTTATTTTCTATCAAAACATATACGGGATATATTGTTAATATATATAAGTTCCAAATTGAATGCCTAAGTTCTGTAAGAAAAACTATGAATTAGTGAGTGTGCATTAAAGGCTCTAATTATAATGCATATGAGAATGATTACTATGGAAAGCTTATTGAAGTGGTGGAGGTTGAATATTCTGATTGGCCAATCAAATGAACAGTTTTGTTCAAGTGTGAATGGTTTGATCCCACTTCAAAAGTGGGGATTAAGATTCATGATGAATATAAGATAGTTGAAGTGAACCATGAAAGAAGATTTAATAGATATGAACCATTTATTTTAGCCAAACAAGCATGTTATATGTATTATTCCACGTGCCCTAGCTTGTGACGAGATAAGCAAGATTGGTGGGCTATGATCAAGATCAAACCATGAGCTATTGTAGAAACTCCTGAAAGTTCTTCAAATATTGCATATGAATCACTGCCATTTCAAAAGGATGAAATTGAAATGCATGCTATTTGTGATGAGACATTGGATCCAATTACATCTTTAATTGATGCAAATTATAACTTCATAGAAATAGAGGATGAAGATGAGGAGACAAATGAAGAACTGAAGTTTGAGTCAGAATCAGATACTAAAGAAGATGATGAACCAAAACTTAAGGAATATGATAGGAGTAACAGTCAATAGAGGTTCTTTATTTTTTTAAAGACTATTATAGTTGCATATTTAATTTTATTTTGAGATGCCATTAAATATTTTAGTAAATAATTTGATTAACAATTTTATCTTTTTTTTTTTTTTTTGCAAGTTGAGAGGTCAATGATGAGGACGAGGACAAGCACGTTTAGGTAGGCACACTAGAAGGGGAAGAGGATCAACTATCCAGATAGCAGGGCCACAGAATCAAGATCAAGATTCCTCCACTCAGACTTAACTTGAAGAAGACCTCTATAATCAGACTCAGGATCAAGATTCCTCCACTCATACTTAACTTGAAGAAACGGCAACACCATCATCTAGTTGAGAGAATATTAAACTTGAAGATGGAAAGTGAGTGTAATATTTTTTTTTTAAATATTTATCATCCTGCATGTTAATATTAATTTCTTGAAATATATATAAATGCACAGGTTTGTAGAGAATTATGTAATGTCTTCTCGAATATCCTAGATTCTAAAGGAACAAGTGGATGAGCAAAGATCGACATAGAAGGGCGTGTCACAAGACACACGAAACTTATACTTTGGAGCATTTTAGATAAATGTTGAATAAATATATATTTCTCACTCTTAGTAAATTGTGACAACATAATTCAATGTTTTTAATATGTAGAAATACTTTGAATGGGATCCTACACTCCATGACAGTGTTAGAGTGGATTGGAAAGCACTAGCTGGGAGGCGTTACTCAGAAATGATGAACAAATGGAGGAACAAAGGCCGCCTTTTGCACATTCCATAACCTATTTGGCAACGTTAGACTTATCAATGGAAAAGTCCATAACATCATGCACAATCTGAGAAAGCTAGCGCAAACTGGCGATCTGAGAAATGTGGTTCTAGAAGTGGTTGGTCTCGTCACACTATTGGATCAATTTCTATCAATGCGCATAGACATTGAATCGTAAGACAAATTCATAATCTTGATTTTATATAAAATTTGCTTAAGATACTTATTTTTATCCATTTGTCAGATGGAGAAAAAGGGTAGGGATCTAGGACCAGTTAGGCTTTTCCAAATGTGTCACACAAAGAAAGATGGTCAATGGGTTGATGCTTGTTCACGACATATTGGAGTAAGAGTTTTATTGCATTTTTATTAACTACAAAGACATATAATATTTGGGTCAATTCATAACCAATTTTTTTATTAACTACAGCAACATATTCAAGAGATCATTTCTTAGACACAACCAAACGTAAAAGGATTAGAGCCTTCGGTGGAGTAAGCTGAACTTTTGCCTTCAGAGAGTCAGTGTGTGTATGTAGAAGTTATAGGCGTCTAGCCTAGAAATCATCATATTTATGGTTTGGGCATCAAGGCTTCATTTTTGTTCCCTGACCAAGGTAGCTCATCCCAAACTACAGTCAACTCCATTGTAGATGTAGAAAATATTTGCAGTCAGATTAGGGAGGAGATGGAAAAGACATTCAATAAGCAAGCTGAGCAGTTTAAGCAGCTTATTCAGGAGCGCATTTGGGATACGCAGCTACAAACTGAGCAGCGACTACATGCTACCATGGAGGTACGTGATTTGACATATAGCACACAGTCTCAGTTCATCGGTACCACTTCTCACCAGTCTTCCTCACCTAGAGATCCAACATCCACTTCATGATTTGTCTATCTTTTTTATGCTTATCACAAAATTTGCTTCTTACAATGACTTTTGTGAACACATTGTTGAATATCACTTTAGATTTTATTTTTAGAGAGTATGTTGGAAGAATTAATTTTGGATTATGATGAATGTTGAATGATATGATTATAATGAAGATATTATATTCTGGTTGTTTATGCTATTTTATGAACAAATAAATTTGAATATTAAAATAAAAATTATTATTAGAAAAAATAATAATAATTTAGCGATGCCTTTAGAGACGAAAATTTTTTATCGCTAAAAATAATTGTTTTCAAATAAAAGATCTAATATATCTTAGCGACACCAGAGACTTGTCGCTAAATTAAAACACATAGTGATGCGTCTGTGTTGTCACTAATGTCGTTGCTATGTTGTCGCCTAATAATTATTGTTACTCTCTTTTGCGACGCGATTATGTGACATTAGAGATGCCTAGACTGAGTCGCTAATCAGCGACGCCTATTAAATTGGATTCACTAAATTAGCTTAATGATAGCGTTTTTTGAGACAATATTACGGTGTCACTAAGGCGTAGCTGAGCTGTTTTAGTGAAGCCATTTTGTATATAGCTCCGCATTTTTGGCATCGCTAAATTATAAAATTCTTCTGGTGATATGTTCCTATTGCTCCACCACAACTAAAATGGGACCTCAAAGAAAGTTGAGAATATATGTTGGATATGAATCTTCTTATATCGTTAAGTATCTTGAACCGTTAATTGGTAATTTATTTACAGCACGATATGTAGATTATCATTTTAATGAAACAATTTTTCCAATATTAGAGGGAAAAACAAAGTAATTGGATCATAAAATTATGTGGAATGCATCATCTTTAACACATCTAGATTCTCATATTAATCAATATAAGCAAGAAGTACAAGGAATAATATATTTATAAAATTTGGCAAATCAATTACTCGATACATTTATTGACCTTAAAAGAGTAATTAAATCACATATACTAGCTACAAATGCTCTTACTTGAATTGATGTCCCTGTAGGACAACTTGCTACAGTTAATGAGTTTAAAGCATGCCTAAAACATGGTAGACCAATTGGTTTCAAAGATAAAATTCCTAGAAAAAGAAAATGAGCTAGTCAACAAGATGACCTAATTGAGGAGGCAGAAACCCATGAAGAGTTTAATGACATAACAACAAATAAATCTCTAAAAGAAATTCAGGTACTTGAAAATGATAATAATAAATAGATCTCAGTAAGTTATGTCATTACAGAAAAAAGATGGAACCGAGAGAAAATAGTCGTCGACAACATCTTTACTTATAATGTAGCAATTGATATTATGCAGGAAAATCAGGATCTAGAGCTAAAAACAATTAAAAAATGTCAAAATAGATGCGATTATCTGAAATGGAAAGATGCAATATAGGCTAAATTAGATTCACTTAATAAATGTAAAGTTTTTAGGCCAATAGTTCGAACACCTGAAGGTGTAAAACCCGTAAGATACAAATGAGTATTTGTGCGAAAACGAAATGAAAATAATGAAGTTATAAGATATAAAGCAAGACTTGTGGTACAAGAATTTTTACAAAGACCTGATATTGATTATAAACAAACATATTCTCCTGTGGTGGATGCAACAACTTTCGAATACCTTATAAGTCTTGCAATGTATGAAAGACTTGATATGCGTCTTATGAATGTTGTTATGACCTATTTATATGGAAATCTTGATAGTGATATCTATATGAAAATCCCTAAAGGATTTAAAATGTCTGAATTACAAAACACAAAATCCTATGATGTTTATTCTATCAAGTTACAAAGATCATTATATGGTTTGAAATAATTAGGACGAATGTGGTACAATTGTTTGAGTAAGTACTTGTTGAAAGAAATATATAAAAATGATTTTGTCTACCCATGTGTCTTCATAAAAAAATCTAAAAATGGATTTATTATTGTTGCTGTATATGTTAATGATTTAAATATTATTGGAACTCCCAAAGAGCCTGTAAGGATAGTTGATTATTTGAACCATAAGTTTGAAATGACAATCTTGGAAAAACAAAATTTTGTCTTGGTTTACAAATTATGCATTTAGCTGATGAGATCTTAGAGCATCAATCAATTTTCATAGAAAATATCCTTAAAAAATTTTATATGGATAAAGCACATCCATTGAGTGCATCAATCAGCCTATATAGAAAATATATTTAAAAGATTTTATATAGATAAAGTACATCCATTGAGTACACAAATAGTTGTGAGGTCACTTGATATGAAAAATGATCATTTTCAACCTCGAGAGGATGAAGAAGAAATTCTTAGTCTTGAAGTACCATATCTTAGTACAATTGGTGCATTACTATAGACAATCATATTAACACAATAAAATGAAAATAAATAGCTGCTTTATTTTTTAATAGAAAATAATTACTTCACAATTTTACTTAAGAAAAAAATTAATAAATATTAGTTATTGAACTAAATCAACAATTTAAAATAATTAATATTAATTTAATTATAAACATAGCCTAAATGCATTTCAAATAACAAATAATCAACAATTTAAAACAATTAATATTAATTTAATTATAAATATAGCCTAAATGCATTTCAAATAATAAATAAAATAAAAAGAGAGCAATTAGAGTAAATTATAAATTCCACTTAAATAAAAAAAAAATTGGGAGGGGCCAAGGCTCTCCCACCGCCTTGGCTCCGTCCCTGATAAGGCCATTTCCAATACACGCTAAAATAACATGAAAATCACACATAAAAATAAAAATAATGTTCTTCTTTGCTCCTCGGCAGTCGTAAGAGGTAAGCCATCATTCCTTTCCACCGAATATAGAGCGAACTGTCTCACGACATTTTGAACCCAGTTCATGTACCGCTTTAATGGGCAAACAGCCCAACCCTTGAAATATACTACAGCTCCAGGTGATGAAGAGCCAACATCGAAATGTCAAACCTTCTCGTCGATGTGAGCTCTTTGGAAAATCAGCCTGTTATCCGTAGAGAAACTTATGCTGGTTCCGTAAATTTGAAGAAAATCCAATTAAACTCAGCCACGTAAAGAAGTACGGGTAGCAGGATAAACCAAAAGCGATTAATTTCACATATTCCTTACGTGTGTAAAATTGTAGAGCTTAACTGGGGTCTTTCATTAACCAACATTCCGGAGACCATAATTATCAAGGCTGATGAGATGAGACAATCCCTAAATTCCTCTCTCTCCGTTTTCTATTCGTAATCCTGTGAAATCAAGGTATAATAAAGGATATGAATAAAACCCTATTTAGATCTTTAATTTCAATTTCTAATAAGAGAATCTTGTAAGCAATTATTATAGATTAGGTAGATTGAGAGAGAGAGAGAGTGATTGAATCAGATTCAGAGGACAAAGAACTCTTTTTTTTTTTTTTTTTAATATTCTTCTTTCTGTTGTTCAATTTGGGGATTTTGGAATTGTGGGGAAGATCGATCCGTGCTGTATGACCAGGAAAAGGGGGTTGAAAGAGGAAATTAGGGTAGAGGTCAAATAGAAGAAGGAGAAGAAGAAGAAGAAGAAGAAGAAGAAGAAGAAGAAGAAGAAGAAGAAGAAGAAGAAGAAGAAGAAGAATAGAAGAGGAGAAATAGAAACTATGTCTGCAATATTGTGTGGGAAGAGATCCTTTTTTGAAGAATTGACAGTGACAAGCCCTCCAGTTACCAAGAGAATCCGTTGTTCCTCTGCCTCTCCTGTTCGTTTCTCTCCTCCAAGGCCACACACCTCTGTTTCCGTCTCGTCCCCCTCTACCAATCAGCCCTCTTCGCTTCTCATCGACAAACTCGTCGCTCTTTTTCCTGACATGGACAAGCAGGTTCTATTCTTCATTTTTATTTTATTTTTTTCCATTTAATTTGCAATCATTGATCGATTGTTTTATTATTAAGATTTTGATTAAATGGGAGGCGCCACCAGTGATTGGAATTCTTTAGAGGAATTGATATTGAGTTTGTTTTCGTTGAAGAAAGAGAATCATTTTATCCCATTTTTAATCTAGAAATTGTTGAATTTGATTTTAAATTATAGATCATATATCATTGCCGAATTATTTTAGGCCTACATTTGCTCGCTGTTATATTTTTGATGCATAGCTACATACTTTTGTTTATGGCTTTGTTCCAAATTTATCTGGTGTAATTGTATGTGATTGTGATGGCTTCATTTTCATTTGTTTCTGGTAGAGGATTTTGCAAGCTGCTGAAGTTTTTTTTTTTGGAGGTCATAGCTATTTGAAAATTTTTCATTATGAGGCAAAGCTGTTGATGTTGGTAAATTTTTTCATTATAGATTCTTGAGAGGGCACTTGAACAATGTGGTGATGATCTGGATTCAGCTATCAGAAGTTTGACTGAGCTTCATTTGGGATCTGTTGACAACAACTTGGACTCTAATGTTGCTAGATCTGATGTGGTCCTTGAAGCTAATGTTCAACAAGGTAAGCTTTTTGTTGTGATGAGATGAGCTGTGTATTTGCGTGTATATGATCGTTTATGTACTTTCATTTGTGCATTCACTCTGATTTATAGTCTTGTAAATTTATGGGAGTACTATTAGTTTTGCTTTTTCAGTTTGAATGATGTCTGTCCAAATCCTATGTGGTAGTGGGCAATCTGGATGATATGGGTGAAATTATATTTTATTTTCACATGAACTTTTTCGGATTTTCTGATATATTAAAGGCTCAGTCTACGGTACCCCTGGCATAATGAATGGTTTTAGATCACAAGATATTCATCCAACGGTTGAAATTGCAAATCAATGAACGACTCAGATCCAACGGTTTTTATGCGGCGTACCATAGACGTGCCCTATATTAAATCAGTTGTTCCATTTATGGGGCATTGCTACAGTAAATTAACGTTGCTTGTGATGTAAGTATTCCATTTTTATGATTAATTCTTGCACATTCTTCTGGTGTGCTTATGAGAAACTTTGATTTTTGCTTCTTTTTTTTTTAAATAATCTGTATAAAAGAGAAGTTAGAAATCAAAATTGTTACATTGTCATTGTTTAGTGGAAAGCTTTTATGTCATACGTAATGACTTTAACTATTAGGTAATTATTTTGTTCTTCCCCCACACCCATTCATTTGTTTTTGTTCTTTCCCTCATAAAACTCTGATTTGGCACAAAGTTTCATTTTTATTTCCTTACCTGTGTTCTTAGTTCCTCTATATGTTCCTTAACATTCTACACATGTCAGGTTAATCTTGGCTTAGCAAGAACCTTTGCCTCTGTTTGATGATATGTTATTCTCTGTTTGTGGGACCTGTAGCAAGTTTCCCCTCAACCTGTGCCTTAATATAGATGTGCCTAATATTATTTAGATTTGTGCTCGGTGAGTTATTTATGAAAGCACAGATGATTGTATTAAATTAAATTTCTTGGATGCTGTCAAACATTTCTTTTCAGCCCCTCAAAGAATCAATGTGATTTGAATGCCTGGTCAGTTATCTATAGAATGTGTAAATATCTTCTCTCTCTGTGTTCTGTTCGCACGGATTTTGGAGCATGAATAAAATTAATTGGGTTTAAGATTTTATTTTTATCTGAAAGTTCTAGAAAACCATCAGCAATATGGAGAATTGTGATGATAATTGAGGGCTGCTAGGATTAGCCGGTTAGTCTGCTTTTGATAATGTTAAGGGAAGTTCATGTATAAGACCAAGTTTAGGCCTTCTTTTTTTGGGTGATCCATGTGTTTGAAGAAATTTGCTGGTTGTGCATTGAATAATGATTATTTGTTGGATGTGGAGAACTACCCAACTCGGTTGATGCAGCATTTATGAGGATGGATCTGCAGGGGACAGTGGGCAGTATGGTCTTCCATGAACACAGACTACCCAACTCGGTTGATGCAGCATTTATGAGGATGGATCTGCTGGGGACAGTGGGCAGTATGGTCTTCCATGAACACAGACTAGCACTCATGCTCCTTGCACAATGGCTCAGGTGCTGCAAGATTTAGATTTGGTTTTTGGCTAAAATCTTTCTGATATAGACATATGTAAGAGAGAGAGAGAGAGAGAGAGCGAGTGAGAGAGAGAGAGAGAAGAACAAATAAAACATTTGAGGCATGAATTTATTAGAAAAAAAAATCCATGTGTTGGAAATTTATCAGATCGTGGATTCAATTCTTAATCCTATAGGTTTATGATAATATTACAAAGTTTCCATCTACATTGATGAAAATTGTCTTGTAAGAATGAAGACAATAGATAGATAGATAGATCCTCTCCATAAGGGGGATTACTGTTATGTTGCACGGCTATAGAAGTGGCTAATCATTATTAACATGAGAAGATATCAATTTCAAGTTTTTTGAAATTTGCTATATATAAATATTCTCATTCTCGGTATGTATATGATGTCACTTAAAATCGTGATATAAATGTCTTGTTATATCTTTGTTGCTTGCTTGTCTGTCATTCTCTTCATTTGCTCAGTCAGATGAAATGTGTGATCGTGAGAGTTCCAGTATTGGTCAGAAGAAATTTGGGAGAAATGACACCATATGTGCAGCAGTTCATATAGTCTCTTAAATTGGAAGAGCAACATTTCGTTTCAGGTGTAGCTGTAAGTAATGCAGAACCTCCACCAACTGATGATCCACCAATTCCACTTCAAATGGATGGTGCAGAGTGGGTAGAGTTATTTGTTAGGGAAATGATGAGTGCCTCTAACATGGATGATGCTAGATCTCGTGCTTCAAGGGCACTGGAAGTTTTGGAAAAGTCCATTCGTGCACGTGCTGGAGCAGAAGCAGCTAAAAGCTTTCAACAGGTTGTTTAGTCACTACTGTTGTCGTTCTTCTCCTTTTTGTTTTTGACTGTAGGTGTCTGTTGATGGGTAGGTGGATTACCAGAAGTGGTGGTGCTAAAGATGAAATATGCTTTTTCCTTCTGAATTTACTGATATTCTTGTTGTTTCCATGTCCTTAGGAAAATATGATGTTGAAGGAACAAGTTCAATCACTTATTCAGGAAAATGCAATTCTCAAGCGAGCTGTGGCTATTCAGCATGAGCGTCAGAAAGAACTCGATGATAGGAGCCAGGAGTTACAGCATCTGAAGCAATTGGTGTCCCAGTATCAAGATCAGTTGAGAGCCATGGAGGTGAAGCTCATTAACTCATGCTACTTTCAATAATCTAAGACATTGATGGAAGTTTACCTGGTTTTACCTTTTTCATTTTTTTAATAGCAGGCTAGTTTGCTATAGTTTATGCCCCTATAATCTTGCTGACTCTGTGTGATGACCTTTTCTGATGCAATGATCTACCAGGTGAGCAACTATGCATTAACAATGCACCTGAAGCAGGCTCAGCAAAGCAGCTCGATTCCAGGCCGTTTCCACCCTGATGTCTTCTAGCTTCGTTCTGGATGGAATTCTATCTCTTAGTCCTTGAATGCGTATGTGGCCTTTTACATTTCCTCCTCTCTGAATCAGTGGCAGATGCTATCAGAATATCGATTTATGCTGTTTCTGATATGCTATCAATTTATTGTCTCTGTAGTTTGAAATGTGTTTTTATGGTAATAAAAAATGTGGTAGGTTTTATATGTAGGGATGTGTTAATGATTTATATGCATTGATTTTATAAATATAAAATGTTTACTGTCAGTGTCCAGCAAATTAAATTCAATAGTCATTCCCTTTTTTACCTCATCTATGCTTTGATTTCGCCCTATTAGATATGCTCAAGCAATGTAATATTTAGTAATCCCAACTTATCTGGTCTGCTTCCTTGTTATAGGTGATGGCATCCACTTTTAACATAAATTGATATTTTTCAAATGGAGGGTAAAAATGTATAATTTTGGTGCATGAACCTTTTTCTTTTCTTTTTTTTTTTTGTCATAATGTTGCCCTCCTAGTATTTGGATGAATTGAGCCAGTAGTAGTAGTAATAATAATAATAAAAATAAAAGTTCAGAGGCTATTGAGAGTTTTGCCAATCTTCATAATGTAAAATATCTGAAAAATTATACCAGAATATTAGATGAATTTTTTTGATTGAAAATCCAAAATTAAAAATATGGATAAATGATGAGCATTGGTTGGCAGAGAATTTAAAAAGATTAATGGTGGGGATCAAGACTGGATTTAGAGTGGGACAGGGATCCTCAATTGTTAAAGCCTGAAGCAGAAATGAGTACCCAGCAATAATACAATACAATGGACACAGAGAAGTTAGAATATGGAAATTTCTTTACACGCATGCAATTAACTGCCATGGTATTCATTTCATCTGTCCCACTCCATTGAGCATAGAGCAGTGCCTTTCACTTTTCTATGGACACTAAAATTCTCTTCCCTCTGTTTGCAGATGATGTTTCTAGTTATTTATGGTTCATATTCCAGGGTCTTTTTGTTCCTATGCTTTAATTAATGTGGCAAAAAAAATTTTTAAGATCAATTAAGGATTGATTTGATTGATATTTTTCTCTTGTAAAAATCGGAGATATTTTCTTGCTACCATTTTTCAATATTAGAGAGAGTATATCATCATTTATGATGATGAAGAAAATATTCTACATGGATTAATAAGTGTTATAGATTCATCATTTATGATGATTTAGATAATTCTTTTTCTTCGAACTAATATAGTTCATTTTTAATATGGTACTATTAATATTATTAATTTTAAAACACTTGAAGCCTATCTCAAGTAGCAAGCGCATTTGCTCTTGAGAAAATGATATATTAAGTTCAGGTCCTCTTTTCTGCATTAGGTGTAATTTCGCTTTTATGGTGAATGCAAAGAGATAGCTATCCTATGTTGTGCTTGCTTACAATCTGTTGAGCTCTTTAAATGTATTTGTGAAGTATCTCATATCCTTAATACAAAAAATAATTTTACAATGTTGAGTCATGTGAAGATATCTAGCTGGTCCTACATTGCCTTTAAATGATCTCATATTATAACTAATTATTATGATATATGAGTACTATTCATAATGATTTAAACAAATTTTCCTCTTGAATCGTCTTTGGGATTGAATTAGATAAGAAGTTACTGAACTTTTTAGAGAAAAAGACTCCACTTGACACCTTTTAACAAATAATTACCATAATATCGGCCACTTTTCAAAATACCACAAATATCAAGGCTAATTAAACTTAATTACACTTTTCAAAAACCCAATATTTCCCTTAAATGGACGATTTGCGATAAATCCGCTCCCATATTAACCATCTATGTGCAGGATTTTAGACTTCCTTTTTACACTTTATTTACTTCATCTTTGAAAAAATTTGAATCTTATCTCTCACCATTTCACCTTCTTGATTGAGTTTAGGTCTCTCTTTTTTCATTTTTGCATCGGCAATCTTCGATTCTATTAGTATTGGAAGCAACATCTGCTTTATAGAAACCATCTCTATCCCAAAAGCCTTCAAAACTAGAAATCACTGCTCTTCAACAACTATCTAGAAACCTTAAATCCATATTTGACTCCAATTTTGACTTCGGCGATGCTTTTCGTCTTCATCCTGGTGTAAATTATGTAATCGTGTTTGTTTATTGTTGCACTATGATTGGATTTTGTCTTCGTCTTCTTATTTTTTTTATTCTTAATTTTTGTGATTATGATTGTTGTATATGATTACTATTCTTGTGATATTTTTGGTGCATCGACATGTCTATCTTGTTGACGGTGCTTGCGGTGGTAGTAATGGATGCTATGCAAATGCTGGATACATAATGGTTCCCTTGAATTGCTTTACTAGGTAGTTGTCGGCTATGGGATGAGAGAAGTTATGGAAATTTGGTAAGGGAGGCAAGGAGTTGATGTCATTTTGATACAGGACGATAGAAGTGGGTCTGTGAAGCAAAAACAGCTGAAGAAGACAGTGTCGATTTGTTGTTGGTGGTGATAGCAGATGGAAGATGCAAGATGGTTAGACATGAAGCTCTAATTTGTATGGTGATGACCTTGAAATTGAATGGATTATGATGGAATCATGGGTTATACTTTTCATTTGTAGATTTTGGTTTAAATCTAAATTTGTTGTCCTTTTGATCTTTTTTTTTTTGTTTATAAATATATAACCTACATATACCTCACATATACTTTACATATAATTTTTATTTTGTTTATCATTTTGCAATTTGTTTGATTAATGAGTTTCACATATACTCTCTGTGTCATTTATACTCAAATGCATAGTTGCCCAATATAATAAACCTTATATATACCTTACATCTTTTTGTAATTGTTTAGATTAAGTGATTATGCTTATGTTTCTATTAGTTGAAGTTTTAGTCTACTGAAGTCCTGGATTTTGATATATATGTTAGTGGAAGATGATGAGTTTTGGAGTTGGATTTCAGAATGACATTGGTAAATAGTGATAACAATAATAATAACATATAACTTATATATAACTAACATATAAATTTAGCATATACTTTATGTATACCTTAAATGTACTCTTCATTGAGTTGCATTTTATTTAAACACCATGATTGTGTGCACTGGTATAAGACATGATTTTTATTAGAATTTTTTTTTTAAAAAATTACTTTTTTATAATTCACATATATTTTATGATTAGGTACGTCTGTTTCTGTTCCCATTAGTAGAAGTTCTAGTAATTAAAATCCTAGATTTGTTGTATGCATAGGAGAAGATGAAGAGGTTTAGAGTTGGAAGGTGAGAATGATACTGGTAAATAGTGATAATAACAAAAATAACATATAACATGTATATAATAATAATAATAATAATAATAATAATAATAATAATAATAATAATAATAATAATAATAATAATAATAATAATAATATGTAAAACTTATACTCTATATATAACTATCATATAATTCACATATACTTCTTAATTGTTTTATTTTTTTTATTTCAAATTTGAATGTAATTGAATAATATAACATTTGTCACATTTTACTATTATATTCACGTATACATATAACATACATATAACCTTCATATATTCAAGATATAAAATTAAGATAATATGTTTGATAAATTTGTTGTTATTTTAAGAGGAAATGACATGGAATCCCCCATTTTTAAGAATTTTTTCATTTATATCCCAATATTCTTTTACTTCCGCTAATATCCTCCGTATTTTTGTGTTTTACTATTCTCACTTTTAATTTTTCCCATTTATCTGTCCCTTCCTCTATCTCTCTTCATTTGATGATAGATGTTCATTAACAATGGAGGAAATTGTGGCTGTTGCAAAAGGATTCGATGCGGCAGAGAAGACAAAGGATTCACTCTATTGAATCTATTCTACTTGCTGTAGTTCTTTTGAGTTTAAATTGCCTTCCCTAAAATGAGTTTCATTCTACTTGCAGTAGCTTCATCATCTTGAAAAAGAGAGGTTTATGCAATACCCACTAACTAGAGTCTAGTCATCATACATGAATACATGACACATATGAGCGGTAATTCAGTAATTAAAAGTAAGGATATAAAATACATGTATATATGAGTTAGATTTAATGTTATAATGAAATTATAATTAAGGTATATTGAAGGTATATGTAAGGTATAATTGAGGTATATTGGTCTGTTTTGGTTTTAGTTTCAAGAAAGGGACGAAATAAATCAATAATTATGAAAAATTAAAGTGTCGTGACCATGACAAAGGGTGTCATGGTAGTGAAAATCAAAAAATATGGATAAACATGACTGTTTGAAGTCGGTTGCTACAATAACTTTGCATAGCCGTGAAAGAGAACCTTCATAATCGTGAAATGTGATTATATAAAGCTTTTTTCACGATTTTATCACCATTTTTCATTATCTTTTCCATCCTCAAACCCCAAACCCTTTTCATACACACCTAAGAACACCAAGAGAGTGATTCTTCATGGTTTTTTTAGTGATTTAACATTAAAATAACAAAGAAAGCAAGATTTGAAGAAATCATCATATTTGGTGAGATTTTGGAGGAGAGAGAAAATTGGTGCAAGAGAGCCCACGAGTTCCTTGCATGATTGCATGATCAAGGATTGTTTCTGCTTTCAAGAGGTAAGAAAATCTAAAAAAATCATCTCTTTGTTGTGATTATGAAGTTATATGGAAATATTGTGTTGGTTAGTATGGAAACCCTTAGAGAAAGATGAATGGTGGTTAGATTTTATATGTGTTTGTGATTTTTGAAGTTATTGAAAGTGAGGTACCATGATTTGGAGTAGAAATCATGCATTATAACTATAGTTTGGGAAGTATAGGTTAGTTTTATATATTTGTCATACTACTATAGACTTAGCATGTAATATGTGGTATTGTTTGTGATAGGAAGACAATAGAGAGGAGATAGATAAGGAGAGTAGATAGCTCCTTAGTTGAGTTTTTGTCAAGCTCTTAATAGAGGTTTGTAAATATACGCATTGTTATTTGCCCCTTAAATGTAATAATTGCAAGTATAAAATGAAATATGCGCTTATATGATATTGAATATACTTATTTTTTAAGCAATAGGATATTGTATAAAATGAAAGTATAACATGGCATGATCAAATGTTAGAAAGGTTAATTAGAGTATTTGAATATATATAAATATAGTTATAAGTATGAAAATAGCAAATATGTTATAAAGGATACGATGCATATATAAAACGTGTGTTATGAACTTGGTTTTGACCTATATTGGGGGTTTATTTGAGTTATGATAACTTATATTTTTTGGTGTCCAATGACCATGGATGAGTTCTATGCATATTTAGGAAGTGATTAGAAGTAAAATTTTGACAAAATTTGACGATAGATACAAGTTAAGACATTTCACATCCGGTGTTACAACCATACTGAATTTTTCATGACCATGACGACATTGTTCATAGCTAATAGAAAATAGAGGCAGTAGCCTTTACGACCAGGTGTCACGACTAGCCCAATTTATCATGGCTGTGACAATACTATTCACACCAATAATGACCTATATTTTAATGATGTTTTGGTAGGTCCGAAATATGCTAAATATGTACAAATGTCATAGTATGATGTAAAACCATATGAAAATATATTAATAAGTATAAATGTGATATATGAACATGCATGAATTATAAATAATATGATGGAAGCAAGAAGAACGAAATTGAAACAAAGGGTTACTTTGTATAAGTACTCATTTCTCCACCCGATGACTACTTTAGGATAGATGATGTACTATAAAGGGGATAAATGATATGTATCATTGCGAGGTATGAGAGGAGAACATGATTGCTAGTCCTAGACTAGGTACTCCTATTCCTGGCATTCATGTCTATTATTATACTCAGTCTTTTGACTTGAACTCAGACGAGCATATAGGACACAGTGGGTATGTAGGATGTCTGACCCTGGACTGGGAACGCCTACTTTATTACCCTACACAGAGATTGAGTAGACTGACTAGCCCTGGACTGGGTGCGCCTACTTCACACACTGTATCCGCCCAGTCCGAAAAATGAGATTTAGGCTATATTTATTAAAGTTGCTTATTAAAAAGAAAATGAATATGACAGGTATGGTTGATGGTAAGAGGTTGATGACATGAATAATGGTAAAGAGGTTAAGTTATATAATATAAAATGAACACAGACATTGTATGCATGTGATACAATATTTCTATAGCTTCATAAACATGATATATGTTATGCCTTGTTTATATATTTGCATGGAAAAATCTTAATGCGTATATGTATCACTAAACTAGAGATAATTTAGCATGAGTTTTTCTCACGCAAGTCAAAGAGTTTATAGATAGCAAAGTTGAAGGAAGAATAGTCAACCAGAATCCATCACTACTGCGGACATTTGATACCCGATTTGTGGGTCTAAATTATCAAGTTTTGTATTTTGTATATCCAGACATATGGAAACTATAGAAATAGCTTGTATATGACACAATATTATAAATATGTATTATGTACATGTATGGGGCTAAGTCCAAAACTATATATGATGTGGAAAAAAAAATAGTAACCCAAAATATGAATAATCAGTAATAGGACAAGATAAGCAAAGATAGTGACATTGTTTCTATATAATAAAATTGTTTTTGTTATCAGATGAAATAATAGGCATAGTCCTGTTATATATGTAAGGTGTCATAGTTTATCATAGAGAGTGAGGGTTGGAGTGAAATGGTACTGTATGGGCATAATTTTAGAATCCCGACGAGAATTTTTTTTTTTTTGAAAGAGAGGTTTATCACAAAGATTTTTCTTTAAGGAGGAATAAATTGATTATCAATTGGTTTCAAAAGCAGTCGCACAGAAATTGTGAGGAAATTAGTTTCAAAAGCTTTTGAATTTTTCAATGTGAGATTGTTTTACATAAATGGTTAGATTTAAGATCATATGTTACACTAATTTAATGTAAGAAGATGAAGAAATGGGGCAAATTATGGAATTGAGCGATAACACTAATATACAGAAGGTGTTTGATAAAATTCCACAAAGAAGGGATATGGTAATGTGATAGCAAACGTCGTGTTTTGCAATTTGAGATACTTAAAGGCTACACCAGCGTCTGTAGCACAAAAGGGAGTATCCATGGTTAGTAGGTTTTCAAAAATTTGAAGCTCCTCTTGGATATTGCTAATATTGAAACTATCTTGTCATTAAAGTTGTGATCTAGAGAAGAGCATCAAAATCTTGCTATCATAGACTGATCACATATTCTTTGTACATAATGTCAGTAAAGTAACCTAAAGGTCTGAACATTGTTCATGGAGTTGTGAACTCTATTTTTAAATGAAATGACCTAACTCTTCATTTTCTTTTAAGTCTGTTATTAATATATCTCTTTGTTGAATGGACTTCAAAATTCCATAAGTTGAAATTCATATATAGCGTATATGATATTCAAGTGAATTTACATAACATGAAACTTATATTTATATTTATAGTATATAAATTTATATTAATTTAAATTTTTTCTAATTGGTTGAAATTTATATCAGTTTAAATTTAGAGTATATAAATCTACATATAATAAATACATTAATTACATAAATTGCACATATTATTGTATTTTAATATATGTTTTATTATAAAACTATACAAGTAATAAAGGATATATTATGTATTTTTAAAAAAATTTAAAAACCACATAGTAAAATAGATTTTACTTTAGATTTCCACTTTCCATTAATTAATTAAAAATTTATATGCATATTTTATTTTTATTTAAACAATACATAATTAATTGTCTCTAATTTCAAATCCTAAACTGATTAATTTTCTACAATTAAATACATTCAGCTTTGGTTTGAAAAAACCAATACAATTAAATACAATTAATCCAATTGGCTTCAACTGTATTATATGTATGTTATATGTTGTCTATATATGGTTTATATTTATAAATACATATAATATAAATATAGCATATGTATAACCAAGTTATAATAGATGTTGCAATTTGTATTTATCTATGCAGAAAATATTATATGTTAGCTATATGTAGGTTATATGTACAGGAATTATTCCCAATCAAGGAGCACAAATTGTCCAATCCAAGATTTTTCGACCCTTTAAGCCCATTTTCTGGTATTAGATTTGAGAAAGGAAGCTAGATAATAGGAGAAACAGTGGTTCCCAAAGGTCAAACTGTCTAGTTCAAGATTTTTCGATCTTTTGAATCTATTTCCGGTGTTAAATTTGAGAAAGGAAACCAGAAAATAGAAAAACAGGAAATGGTAGTTTGACACCCAATTATATGTACTATATATATATTATAGTACATATAATTAACATTGAAAGATTAGCTAACATTTGAGGTTTATCTAATAGTTATATGATACTATATAATTAACATTTGTAATTAACAACATTTTAATAACATAGTAGTTGTGGTGATAAGTAATCAATCTAATTGAAAGATTCAGACTTAGAACTTTCCATTAGTACATATCATTTCTCTGCTTTTATCTTTAAGCTCTGCCGATTGGTTTGCTAATAACATCCTGTATTTCTTTGCCTGTGTTATCTATGTGATAGTCATTTCATAAAATGTCTAATCTCTAACTTGTAACTTTAATGTTTTGATAATTTAGATTGTAATTGGGGACGTGGAGAATTATTGAAGCAGCAATAAACATGATTCATTAATATAGAAAAAAAAAAGTTTGCAATAGAAAACAACAAACAACACCATATTGATTCTAGGAGTTCACGCTTCATATTCCGCCACCTCATCTTCTTCTTCAAATTAAAAAATTTTAAGTCTGTTCTTCATCATTCACAAGAGATCAGATAGTCTTTTTCCCTTCAGCAATGAAATGCTACTTTGCGTGAAATCATGGTGGAATTCCACTCTCTTCCATTCAAGATAACCTCTCTTCTAAAATTGTTCTCCGCTACTCCTCTCGAGATCATCTCCACACACTGCTCCATTCAAGATAAACTCTAACTCTCTCTCTCTCTCTCTAAATGGAGTCAGAGTTGAATTAGGAAGGAGCAGACGATGGCAGCAGCATGGTCTGGGTTTTAGAGAAGGAATCACGGTATATGGATTAGAGAATGAAGAATATGGAGTCTCTACGGAAAACTAAACGTTGAGAATACTATTTTTGTAAATATTCAATAGTGAGAGTTAAAAAGAAAAGTTTGGTATAAAGAGAGTAATTCGTTTCTAAATCTCTTATTTTAAAAATATAATTTCATAAATTTTTAATTCATACATTATCAATAAAAATTATTTATATATATATAGTATTTAAATAATTTTAAATGTATAATATTTAGATAATAATAAAGTAAATAAACAAAAACTTAGGGCAAAGGCTATTAATTAGTTCATTCATTAATGTAATTTATATAATATATAAAATGAAACACAAGGAAACAAAAAAATTTTGGAAATAAAAACACATGGAAACAAATAAATTGCCCCTAGTTATTCCCACTAATTGCGCTTAACTTTAAGCTTTCTAATAGCAGGCCGTTGAAGCATGGGTTTTCAATTTTCTTGCTTATTAGTTTAGCAAATTTTATTTAGCGTGAGTTGTTAGTTGTGACAATAAGTTTTTTTGTATTTTTAATTTGTTACTTGTGTCAATTTCCTAATTTTTTATAACTTATAGCAAAATAATTATTAAATTTTTTATTTTACAAAAATTATTAAATATTTTTTTATAAAAATTTTTTCTGGCAAAAAAGATTAAAAACAGTCAAAAAGCTAACGTGACACAAGATTTAGTAATATTGGTGATCTGACAATCAAGATAATTATATTTCAAAATTAAATCTCCGGTCGGACCTTTATATAAACAAATTAAATAATACATTAACTTGGTGAATATAACTCCTATCTATTGATTAGTTTCAATCAAGTTCATAGTGATTTTGATGTCCTATATTTATATCTATTTTAGGAATCTATGTATGAATATTTTAAATTAATTCAAAATACCAAGTCTCTAAAAATTTGTCCATTTATAAATTAAAATATACGTGGAGTAAAAGATAGGAGTTAAAGTTTGTGATAGATGAAATATACAAATCCTACATATAAACTTGTTATAAAAAGTTTATTTAAATGAATTCGATAATTTTTAAAATAATCTAAATTTGCATATTTTTGACATGCCTAAATATTCATTTAAGATTTATAATTTTTAATTTGCAAAATTGATTAAACTTAAAATACTAAAACAATTGAAACACGTGCGCGAGCAAGAGCGCACGCATATATATATATATTCCTTAAATTTTCCAAAAAGTTTAAGGAAAATTTAAAATAAAAAGTTCAAAAGTATTTTCACTTAAAATTTTTTTTAAAATACCAAAATCAACTTTTAAAATTTCAAATATACTAACACTTAGGTCATATTTGTTTCATGAAATAGTTAAAAAATATAATAGTTATTTTACATAAAATAGTTATTTCATCTCTAACCACTGCACCACCTCTACTACCAACCATTCATTATTATTTATTACCATTTATTCATCCACCCACCCACCACTATTACTTATTGGCCACAACTACCACCAATACTTATTTATCGCTGCTCACTCATCTACCGCCACTATACTTATTAATATATATCATATTAAATTATATTTTTATTTAAGAATAGTTAATCTAGACTTATGAATCAAAGCATGAAATAGTAATTTATGAATAGTTTTTCTAGAAATATCTATTTTATTCATTAAGAATTATAATTCTATTTCACACCATTTCATTTCATGAACCAAATGTGGCTTTAAAGTTTACTCAAAGGATAACCAAAGTTTACTCTAGGGACGGATCTATAATATTTCTTCGATGAGGGCAAACTTAATTTAATAAATAATAATTTAAAAATCATATAAAGACACCAATATGTAGAAAAAAAATGTAAGTTATTATGTAACAAATTACATTGGTAAGCAATATAAGATTTTTAAATATTAAAAAAATTAATTAAAATTAGCTCAATTGGTGCATGCCGTACCTACTATGGAATAGTCATGATAAAGGTGAGAATTCATGGACTACAACCTTTACAAAATGTACCAAAAAAGACATAAATTCTATAGTCAAAAAATGACTTCAATAATATATTATATACAATTTATCACAAAAAAAAAAGAGATTATATATAATATTGAAGTAAATATAGAACTAAATTTGATAAAATAAACTAATCAATCTTCAAGTAATCAAATATTCACATATCACATACTAATGAATACTAATGCTATAAATATATGAAATCACTCATTCATTAAATAATATATAATACCAATATAAGAAATTTGGATACCAATAAAACCATAAAATCTAATTAACTTTCATAAATGAGATAATAAAAAGAATATGTTCAACTATTTGAAAACTAACCACACCAGTGATAAAATATAAACTTTATATATGACAAACTTTGCCTTTTTTCCGATAATTTTTATCAGTGGTCCATTGTTTAATACTAAATAAAAAAAAGAGAAAATAAATGTTATGAAATTAAAACGTCACAGAGAGAATGAAAGCAAGAAAGAACCGAAAACGTCACAGAGAGAATGAAAGCAAGAAAGAACCGAAAAACGTAAGTGAAGAGAAATAAAGATTTAAGAATAAAAAAGAAGGTAAGAAAAAAAAGATAAAACATCAAAAAAAAAAATTTTTTAAAAACCAGAAGTATTCCATTTTTTATTATTTTTTAATAACTTAATATATAAAATATATAAAACTAAGTTTGTTAACCAAAAGGTAATTGTTCTCTATTTTGATCTTGGCAATCAAATTAATTGTTACTAACATCTTTGTTAAGTGTTGTTTTGTTAGTGTTCAAAATTTCAGCACATTTGGTTAAGATTTTCTCATTGAACAACTTAAGAATTTCACAGAGACGTGTAACTCCCGACCGGGATAAAAAACTCCCGACTGGAACACCCGGGAAAACATTGTTTCTAAGTGTCTCAAAGTTCCAGTAGTCAAAGCAGACCGAAAAATGGTATGTCCGGACCGGGGCTAGCGGTTTCCAGACCGGGATTGTAGAGCAGACCAAGCATACCAAGTGTCTAAACGGGAAAACTCTGCAGGATGATGAACCAAAAGTTCCAGCAGCAAAAGCAGACCAGGACATGGGATGTCCCGATCAGGACACTCTGTTTCCCGATGAGCGGGACATTCAAAAAGACATTACCGTTAAAGAGGAGACACCACCATAATGTGCCACATCACTAGAAAGTCAAAACACTCTTATTCAAACTGACTCAGGTCCCGATCGGGACTAATTGAAAGCCAAGAAGACCCAAGTTCCTGGCAGTGGCATCATCGGGCAAGTTCCGACTGGGACACATGGAGTTCCGACCGGGACACTTGAATAAAAACTAGCCGTTGGGGATTTCAGCCAACCAGAAGCTGCCACGTAATACAATTAGGCATTTTCCGACTGGGACATTATGTTTTCCGACTGAGACACCTCTCTCTACAGACTGCATTTAATGCACTTGTAAGAGAATGTTAGAAAGAGTTATGACACCATTTGTAAAGGCTAATTGGTAGGTAATCAGTATAAATACCCTACCAAAAAGTCATTTAATAGAGAACCAACAACTCAACAAGTGTCAAAGCTATTGCAATTTATTTTCTCAAATCCTTTCATTAATTATCTTTGTATAAGGGTTCAAGTGTTAATCTTAAAATACTTGGATTGTCTTGTAATTGGGTAGTATGAGCCAAATTACAAGGAATTGGTTGTTGTGTAAGCCACAAAACACAAGGGAAATTAGGATTGAGTGTTAGCCTTGTTAAAACACTTAGCTGGAAGTGAGCTTGTTAAAACTCCAAAGATTGTAATATAAGTGATTAGATCAGTGAATACCAAATCTAAGTTGAGGAGAGAAGTATGGTTAGTTAACACCCAAACCTCTATAAAATTCGTGTCTCAATCTTCTCCTTCTCTTTTATTATCTTGTGAGTGTAAATTTTTAATTTCCAAACACCATTGCAACTTATGGCTACATATTAAATTAGCAACGCATGGTGGCGTCATTAAAATTAGCCCCAAAAATTGGCTGCAATTTTAGCGATACCAAAGTGACACAGTTTTTCGTCGCTAATTTGGAACAAGTTGAGCCATGATAGAGACACTGTTATGGTGTTGCTAAACAATTATAAAAGTCAAAATGCAAATGTTGTATTGTCTAGCAACACGATATTATGCATAACTAAATAGTTAAAAAAAAGTCCAATTTAAATTGGCCCAAGCAAGATGCTCGTGGTGGCCTAGCCTCTAATCATTAAACTAAATCAAAGAAAAACAAATAAACCCTAAATTTAATGGTCTAAAATCCTCTAAAAAACAACATATATAAAAGGAAAACCCTAACCCTGCTCATTTCTTTTCTTTTCCTCCTCTATTGCTCGCTACGTCTTTCAGCTTCTCTTCACTCTCACACACTACACGATTTTCTTCATTCTCTCATATCGTTTTAATCTAATCCATTTTTTCTCTCTTTGATCAAAGACATAGCTTTAAAGTTGCAAGTTCGTAGAGCCACTCTTCTCCTTTATTCGCTGAATTCATCTCCAAATCGCTGTTTCATTTCCTCAAGCAACGATCTACATAAGGTAAATTACCTTTTTATGTCTCTTTCAATTGTATACTTATCTTTTTTCACATGTATTCTTCCTTTGATTTCGCATATCTGAGCTTCGAATCCGTACATTTCAGGGGAAGGATTTGATAGTGAAAGAAATAACATGTATTCTTCTCCTTTACTACACTAGTACAAAATATACCTTATGCGAAAGTCAGATGTATCTATTTTAAAAAAACATACATATAAAGTCAATAAGTGGTATTTTTGCAAATAAAATTATCACTATAAGACTCGAATGTGTCTGTTAAACTGAAAACAAACGCATCAGCTCCATCTGATGCGTCTATTAGATATTAACAGATGCATCCGCTCCTCTTTTTTATTTATTTATTTTTATTTTTGGAAGGGTCATATGCATCTGTTTTATTACAAAATAGACACATTAGGCATAAAGGTGTCTGATGTGTCTATTCTTCTACAAAACAGACACATCCGCTCTTTTTTATTTATTTTATATTTTATATTTAAATTTCTATGGTCATATAAGTCTGTTCCAAACAAAACAGACATATAAAGCCAGACAGTGGTATTTTTGTAAATAAAATGAATTATATGCGACTATTTTGTTTAAACAGACACATCAGATAAGTCTAATAAATCTGTCATGAAAAAAATAGACACATCTTACCTTAATTTAATATTTTATATTTAAATTTATATTGAATATTTTTAATGTTTGAATTGTTATATAAAGACTAATTTAAATATTATATTGAATATTTTAAATGTTTTAATTGTTAAATAAAGACTATTACAAATAAGAATATAAAGACTATTACAAATCATATTATTTAGAGTAAAATAAAAAGATATTATAATATATTAATATATATTTGAAATATTTAAATTTATATCATATGCAACTGTTAGTTCAAAAACAGACTTATCAAATCAGAAAAAACGACGTTGCATAGAATGAAAAGGCACAGTGCTGATGCGGCTGTCAGGCTACGAGTAGATGCAACCGGCCTAATAGATCGGATACGTCAATTTACACATAAAACAGACATATCAAGATTAAGAAAGATGGCGTCTTCTCAGCTCACAGACTATACGCGTCTGTTTTCACCAAAACAGACGCATCCGGATTAAGAGAGACGGCATCATCACGGCTCAGTCCATACTCATCTATTTTTAACAAAAATAGATGTATCTGGTTAAGCTCTGATGCGTTTGTTTTTGTCAAAAATAAACACGCCTGTCTAAGCTTTGATGCATCTATTTATATCACAAACAGACGCGTTTGGATATTCTTTTGTGTCTGTTTTTAATAAAAACAAACGCGTTTGACCCATGAGCCAATACGATGTCGTCTTTTTTAATATAAATGCGTATGTTTTTGGGAAAAATAGACGAGTATGGCCTTATAAAATCCTCCCCCAACAGTGTTCTTCCTCATTTCATAGTGCGCGCCGACGATCTTCTTTGTCTTTTCTCCCTTTTCGGTGCCATCCTCTCCCATTTTTCTTCTCCATTTTCGGTCTCTCATCTCCTGGTTTTCTTCTCTATTTTTGGTCTCTCAATATCCAAGGTAAGTTTCAATCTTTTTTTTTTGTCTCTATCACATTTTCTTTCTCTTTTCCATTTCGGTTTTTCATTTCCATGACTTCACATTTATCAATTTTTTTTGTTTCATCACAGTACCTTTTTTGGTTCTCCGTTTTCATATTTCAATTCTTGTCAGTTTGAGGTATGTTTTTTTCTCTCTTATTAATTTAATTGAATGTTAGAGATAAATATTGTGTTTGTTTAGTTATAGGTGTATGCTATTTTGGAGATGAGTATTTTTGTTAATATTTATAGATGAATATTATGTTGCCATAGACATATTATGAAAAATATTGGTTTTTGTATTTTGATATGAGTATTGTACATGTTTATGTTTAAATATGGGTATGTTTTGTTATAAGTATTGTGTTTATATTGTTTTATTGATACTGAGGAAATGAAATAAAATCTTAACAAATATTAAACTATTATAAAGTTCAATTAAATTAAATTTTAATTTAATGAAATTGATTATATAATTATTTATAAAATTATAAAGTTCAACTTAAAAGAAATGAAATTTTAAAAATAATAATGAAATAGTATAATAAAAGTTCAACATAATATTATTTTACATAATTATGATGAAAGTAATAAATATTATACTATTATAAAGTTCAATTATATTAAACTTTAATTTCATGAAATTAATTAATTATAAAATTACAAATTTTAATTTAAAAAAGTGAAATCTTAATCTTTAAACTAATAAATATTGAAGTATATAATTATAATGAAATCAATAAATATTAATTGATATAATTAATATTAAATCAATTATATAATATTAAATTAAATATTATATAATTGGGTGAATTTTACCCACGGTCTTCCAATTATATAATTCGTAACAATTCGGTACCTGAAAGATTATTTGTAATACAAAGCTACCTCAATTATCTAACTCGTAACAATTCGGTACCTGAAAGACTATTTGTAACACAAAAGTACCCTAATTATGTAAATTGTAACATTCAATACTTTAAAATTTATTTGTAACACAAAAGTGCCTCAACTTTTATTTTGTAACTAAATAGTACTTATGTCTTCTACTATTAGAGTTCATTTAGTATTGTGTTTGGAAAAAACGTTTTTCAAAAAAAAAATTTGTATTTTTAACTTTTTGGAGTTTTGAAAAATATTTTTGGTAAATAAAGATAAATAGATATTTTTTCCAGAAGTATATTTGAAAAAACAATTCATAAAAATTAAAAAAAATTAGTCAATTAAATAAAAAAAATCAAAACCTACTTTTGAAACACTTAATAGCACTCTCAAACACCCCATAGTCTCTTTAACAGAAGTAGAACATGAAATATCCCGATAAGTTTTAATAAAAACAAAATTATTTGTAATACACAGTCAGTAAAATTGAAATTTATCTTATGTGAATATTATATTTAATTTTATTTTTATTAAAATTTATTTGATTTGGATATTTTATATCACAATTATGTTAGGAAGACTAACATTCAAATACGGAAATACTATTTAGTTACAAAATAAAAGTTGAGATACTTTTGTGTTACAAAATAAAAATCGAGATATCTTTGTGTTACAAATAATCTTTCAGATACTGAGTTGTTACGAGTTAGATAATTGAGGTACCTTTGTGTTACAAATATTATTTCAGATACCAAATTGTTACGAATTATATAATTGGAGGACTGTGAGTGAAATTCATCATATATAATTATAATAAAATCAATAAATATTAATTGATTAAGTGTTGATTTCAATAGACATTAAACTAATATTAAATTTACTTAAATTAAAATTTAATATAATAAAATTAATTATATAAGCAATTATATAATTAGAAGGTTAACTATAATAAAATTTAATTAATAAACTAATATAGAATTAATCTATATTTAAATTTATTTAAATAATAAATTAAAATCATCTATGAGTAATAATTACATAATTTAAATTAATTTAAATAATAAA
>CATIWF010006050.1:0-21702 GCA_949630135.1 Balakata baccata | reverse complement strand
TGCTGCCTTATCCCTTCCAGCCATAGTTCTCATTCTTCTCTCCTTCGTTTTTCTTCAAATTTTCTCTCAAATTCCAGCCAAAAATTAGTCCTCAGGTGAGTAATTATTCCTTCTTTGTTGTTAATCATGATTTGGGTGTTGATGGGTCATGGTTTATGGTAAGAAAGTTGTTAAATATTATGTACCAAAGTTCTCAGATTCTACTTCTGTACTACTAATTTGGGGTCTCATTTTCTTCATGTTAAAGGTTGATTCTGAAGAAGCACAGAACACCAAACTTGTAGCTTTATGTCTTAAGTTTCAGGCTATATAAATGGTTTTTCATGTTTGGTGTCTGTGGAAATATATGGGCATCGGACTAGAACTGGTTCTATTGAGGAACCTAGCTGAATTATCTACTGTTTTAATTCTATTTCTATATGATAGAGTCGATAATTGATGGAACTCAAAACATAAAAGTTGTAGATATATGTGTTATATAGTTGTATAACAAATTTCAGGACCAAATTATGGGCGGATGTTGAGTTATAGGCAAGAGAGTCATGCCTGTTCCATATTTGAGCTGCATGCTTAGTGTCTTGGGCAGATCCAGTCAGTTGTTTACCAATTTTGAGTTCCTTATAGACATAATCTAAAAATGGTCAACATATAAACTTTATAGGTACAGGTCGTAGCTAAATTTTGGCACAAATTTCACCTCAATATGTTATGTATATTGCAAGTTATTGGCTTTACAAATTAGACTGGTTCGGATGCCAGCCTTATTTCTGACCAGTCGAAATTACCCTACCATATGAGGACCTTAGAGGCAGAATGCAATACGGGCATGTTAGTGGCCTGGCCGTGT
Source organism: Balakata baccata (assembly GCA_949630135.1). Classification (NCBI taxonomy): domain Eukaryota; kingdom Viridiplantae; phylum Streptophyta; class Magnoliopsida; order Malpighiales; family Euphorbiaceae; genus Balakata; species Balakata baccata. The sequence goes on along the minus strand of CATIWF010006050.1, from coordinate 20,855 downwards.
GGATCCACACGGGAGTGCACATTCCACACAATCATATGGATCAATATGGGAGTGTTGTTTCAATTTCCAGAAAAAAAATATGTAAAAATTGAGCTTGGTCTGGACCATGAGATTTTGGGCTGACATTTGTGTATGCAGGTCACGCACCCATACATTGACCTATCTCAGACCATGAGTTTGCACTCTCCTTGCGCTTGAGCGTATGAAAGAGAGTTTTCTATGCTACTTTTTTGCCCATGTAAGAATATATCTTAATATATAAATACAAGTCCAACTTCACATATTAGTGATGTGGGACAAAATTCTCACTTTCACTTTTTTTCTTTATATCTCCGTAATAAGAAGCTTATTTTGAGTTTCAATTTCTATTCACACATTCTCTATTTTGAGCATATGAATACATTAATTTATAGTTTTCATGTCAAGAAATATATATCCAGATCTTTCTTCCAAAATAGAATTATAATATCCATCCGAACTATTCTATCAAAATAGCTTATAATTACAATTTTTCAAAACAAAAAAAAAAAAAATTCAAGGAATGCATACTATGAAGAAAAGTGTTATTTAGCTGTCCTTTTCTTTTGTCTTTTCTTTAGATGAGACACAGCTAATTAATTTCATGCAAAAATTCATGATAATAAAGTTGTCTGACTTTTGGAAAAGACACCTTTCCTATTACCAATTTCATGTTAATTTAAGTTTTCAATTAATAAAAATTTCATTTTCAATTTCTAAAATAAGTTATGCGTATTAATTAGAAATTTAAATATTTGAAATACATAAATTGGAAATTCTAAAACAAAAAACAAAAAAAAAATCTTACTCATTTTGCTTATTAGTCATTAGGGTCATAGTGATTAAGGCTTGCAAAAAATAATCTGTTGAAAAAAATAATTTATTTTCTGTTGTTTGGTTATACATGTAAAATTTTAAAAAAATTATTTTCTAGTGTTTGATATATTTTGAGAAATATTAGTTTCTTTTACATATAAAAAGATATTAAAATATTTAAAACATTTCAAAATTTGATATTTTTAATTTATAATTATGTATAAAAGAAAATTACATAAAATAATAATTTTAAAATAAATTATGTGACCGGCACTAGTAATTGGCAACCGGTGGTGGCTGGAGGTCACTAAAAGTGATTTTCAGTAGTTAATATATTAATTAGTATATATTTAGTTAATTTTAGAATTATTAGATTATCAATTTTTAATTTCAGCCATTAAATAATCAATAATTAAAATTAAAAGTTAATGATCCAATGGTTTTAAAGCACTTGATATACATTATACCAAATGTACCACATAATTACTATTTTTTTAATACTTATTCAGTAATTGATCCACATCATCAAAATTAATATATTAAATAATTAATTAATTTTATAAATTAAAATTTTGAAGATATGAGCTAATTATAGTATATATATACATATTGTCGGGAGAAACAGAACAAAATGAAGGGACGGCTATTTTAAAGAATGTTGAACTACAATAAATTACGTACTATAATGGGAGAAAACTCAGAATCATCTATGCACTGGGTAAACCATAGCAAAAGTCAAACATGATTAGCTCTTCAGCATTTCTGTGCATCACATTATGGACATTTATGAAAAAACCTACCCCAACTATGTGCTTTAATTTTTCTGACCCGCTTAGTAATTGGAATTAAAAGAGCCATTAATATGAAAATCTACCCAAGAAAAGCTGTAGTCGAACAGCAATGAATTAGGAGGTTTACACAAAATAGGTATGACAGCTAATAATCAGATATATGAAGAGAAAAAGACTGCTAAAGCTTATGCAAATTTTGCATTCGGGCCGTATGAAAAGAGAAATGTTTAGAATATTTTTCATTGTTTAACACTCACTCACTTCTTAATTGATTAGTTTGGAGAGAGATATTTTTCAAACTAATTGTTCTTGTTTTTCTTTCTAGATCTCTCTTTTCACTAACCAATTAAATAGATAAGTGGTGGAGAATGTTAAAAAATGAAGAGTATTTTAGCTACGAAAATTGTCCAGCAGTTGCTATCTAATTACCTGCATATAAAGCTAAAACCAGCACTGCCAAAACTGCACAAAAACTCATCAATTCTCAACCAACATTATGAATTTATGATGATTAAATATTTTAATATTTTTTTTAAATTCAGTATAATATCAAATGATACATTTATCTATATTTCATGCCAAAAAGGTGAGGGTTATAGTTTGACATCCCAACCCTTCAAAATTGACCCAAGCAATTATTTTATTCCAAATAATACTTGGATACCATTTGGATTAAAAAATTTTAAAATTTATAAATTTTATAAAATTTGTGAATTCTAAAAATTATATAATTTGATTTGACTATAAAATTAATTGATTGATGATATAATTATTATGGTTCAATGACTATAATTAATGGATTTAATAATTAATTTCCAATTTTATCCTCATTAAATATGATTTATTATTAATTAAGCATATATAATCAATTCCACTATATACTTAAAAATTTTAAAAATAAAATTGGTTATTTAAAAAGTTGAAAAATAAAAAAAATAAAGTTATTATATATTATAATGTTTAATTATATTGCTAAAAATCTTTCCTTGGTATGAGAGTTCAACGTCGAATTTGTGGTGTAGTGGTTGAAGGCTTGAAAATCTTTCCTCAGTATGCTAGTTCAACGTCCGACACTGGCATTTTATCCAAATTTTCTGTCTAGCCAGACAGGATGAACCGTGAATGGATCATCGGTTTGTGGTTAAATTAGCTAATTCATCTAACCAATCAAATACTATTTTCAGTTCAATATTTAAAATCGACCGATCTCTTGTTGAACTGGCCGAACCAATCCAATTTTTACAACTCTAAAAAATTTTATTGGAAAGAATCTCTTATGTTTAGTCAGACAGGATGAATTGTGACCACATCACCGGTTTTCTGGCCAATCAATACTATTTTTGGTTCTAATATTTAAAGTCGACCGATTTCTGGTTAAATCGGCTGAGCTAGTCAGGTTTTCACAATGCTAAAAATTCTCATTGAAAAAAATTTGTTAAAGCTGCAAATGTTGTCTTATTGAATTTTGAATGGACCAAATTACCCAGCCCATCATGACTTGAAACTAAGCAAAAAAAAAAAAAAAGACTAAGTGACTCTTTTAAAGAAATATACCACAATTAGACTTAACTTTTCAAAATATCTCAAGGAGCTCCTCATATAAACTTATTTCCAGCTGGAGTTGTCTGTGTTTTATGCGAAGAAACTCACTCTCTCCTGATTTTCTATTTCAAATCAAACCATTCATCCTTTTATCGTTATGAAACCCAAAATTTAGATTCTTAGCCACTAAAAAAGCATTATCATCTTCATCGAGTGCGTGTATCGGCTCATAGTTTTCCAGATCTTATAGTCATTGAAGGAGATTTGGGATGGCGGGGATAGAGACCAGAAATTCGACTTCTTCGACACAATCAACAACCTCAATTTCGTCGAGTTGTTCCTTGCAATTTATTGGTTCATCATATGAACTTAACTTTTAAAGAAATATACCCACAAGGAGCTCTTCATATAAACTTTTTTTTGTTAAAGATATGCCCAAAAGGCAATCGCCTCTGATACTTAGTGTACACATTCATAAAAACATTCTTTCATTATATTAGTATTCATTTGCATATAAATTGATATAGATCTTAAACTGATTAATGAAAGTCCATGACATGAAATATAGCATGAAGAAAATCATGATGAGATCATAATAATGAGATTCTATCATGTGTAATTATGTTATTATCTAAATTATCCCTAGTCATAGGATCAATAAGACGGAACATTATTGATACGGATAGACTAGCACACGTTATACTTATTGATTGGCTCAAGAGGTAGATCTCATATGCTATGAGTATGAGATGTTTAAAGTTAACATGTGGATGATTGCTAAGAGTGGTCAAGTACATTAGATGACCTGCTATGAGACGATCATATGGATTATCTATTCAAATGTCAATGATAGTCTTATCATAGCAATAGTGCAAGTATCCTTAGACTTGAGGTATACAAGGATATCTTGGATATTGATTATATGCTTTGACTCCATTCCTTATTGGCTCATAGAGGTCGCTTATATGGTGGTGATTAGGTATAACTTGAGGTATTCAAAGGTAATTGGATAGCCAACAGAGGATTCACCACTCCTGATAGAGGGAGAGTATACACACGGCCATTTGTCGAGATTATTACTCGGAAAATTTTGGCCAGAGTGAAAATCTCCTGAACATAGTCTTCAATGACATGTCTAATAGAGTAATGAGTCTCAAGGACAAGATCTAACATCACTTGGACTAGGTGTGATATAGTCAGTCTAACGAGAGCTGACACATAGTCCTTGCTCTGAACCGAGTGGGGTATAAAATTATAAAATGATGAATTGCACATATTGTTGTCTATGGAAAGGTTTATAGTCAAACTACTGACTATCCGACCAATCAGGGGTTATGATGTGTTGCTAGATACTGCTCATGACTTGCTTGAGTTATTTGTTAAATCGAGTGGTCAATATAATCGGGAATCTAATGAGTTACACGCATTTGAGGCCTCTAGAATGAGTAAAATGGTTTTGGATGAGATCCAAAAATATGAGAGAATTATATAGGGTTGAACTGTGATGAAATTATGGGAAAAAAATCTCAAAAAATTGCTTAGAGAGAGTCACGGGCACACGCGGGCCTATGGTAGGCCAATTCCTAGTACTGCCAAAATTAACCAAATTTTGGTCAGTTTGGCGTTCCCTAAACCTATTTTGGTAATTTTTTCAATTCTAGGATGTTTAGAAACATATATAAATAGTATTTCTTATTAGAAAAATTGATGAGCCACCATAGAAAATTAATAGGTAATTTTCTTATAAATTCTCTGAAAGAACATATACAATGCTAGCATATTGTGTGTTCAAACCATTATCCTTGTGGCTTCTTTCTTCCATTTCCGGGTGAATTATCATTAGAGACGATCTAATTTTGGATTGTTGTAGTTTGCTACAACTCAACTACAAGGAAATTTGAAGAATTGGTTGAAGAAATTAAATGTATAATTTCTAACTATATTTTAATTGAATTAGTTTCAATGGCACAAATACAAATAGAATTTTTTGATTCAGGTTTTGAAAATTTTTATTTTCTATTGCATTTTATGAATATAATTCATCCTTGAAACCCAACATTGATATCAGAGTCTCATTATGTCCACTAAAATTAATTTTTATTAAAGGTGCAATTAAATTGCACATTTTTTATGATTTTGATTCTATTGATTTGAAAAATTGAAATTAATTTGTAAAATTTGTTTTAATTATTTTTCTTTCTATAAACTGATCATGGGATGATTAAAGAAGATTATTTTGCTTGAAAAATGGTTTGAATGTAATTCAAATAATTTATTTCGAATTTATTGCAAAATTGCCGAAATTTACATTTTGATGAACTAGTGCTGTTATTTGGATTTAGGGCACTGGTGTGACTGTTTTTGTTTGTATATATTAATTTTGATTTCAGTACCTTAAAATAATTTTTATATGATATTTGATGTGTTATTTTGATATTAAATGCATGCCAAAATTTTTTTGCTTGAATTTAAATTTTCAAATTAATTCTAGATGATAAATGAGTCATTTTAGGTGTCTAATATGTCGATTCATTTATTTTAATGATTTTGGCTTGTGTCAAAATTATTTTGATGGATTTGAGCTGATCTAAAGATACTTAAAATGATGATATATAGTTCTAAAAATTTTGGAAATTAATTTTGAATTAATTTAAGGTGAGCAAATTAATATCTAGTATGACTAGAATATGATATGTATGTTACAATAAAATTGTTTAATTTTTGACATCATAATAACCTAATTTTAAGATATATTAATTTTGAATTAATTTATGGAAATATAGAATTTAATTAATTTGATTAAATATTAATTTTCATATTAAAATGACATACAAAATTAAATTAACTAAAACAACATAAGTAGGCAATTTCAGTTCAAGAGTTGAAAGTGTCTTTTGAATTTGGAATTCAAAATCGTAACTACCTATTTTATTTTGTTTTATACATTAGAGAATGTATACTAGGGTGAATGGAATGACATGACAGATGATTATAGACTTAGGACTAATATATTTGAGCATGCATGATTTATTTTGTTTTATGGTAAATAGGGTCTACATGTCCCTACTTCTCTTTTTTTTCTCATGTATTTTTTTTCTCATATTATTCTCCTCAAATGTAAATTGGGATTTTCTATTTTGAAATATGTAATTAGATTATATAAGATTATGATAGAATAGAGATGCAAAGGAGCAAGAAACAAAAGAGCTGGTGTCATAAGTAAGAAGACTTATTGATGTGTTCATATTTGTTATAGTTTTATAGGTATTTTTAGTTGTTTAGTCCATTTTGGAGAAGACTGTCCTTCCTTCAAGAAAAGATTGGGTTGTAAAGTTAAATGATGCCTTGTGGGCTTACCAGATAGCTTTCAAAATGCCAATTGGAATGAGTCCTTATAGACTGGTGTTTGGAAAGGCATGTCATCTTCCGGTTGAGCTTGAGCATAAGGCATATTGGGCCATCAAAGCCCTTAACATGGAAATGAGTGAAGCCGGAGCAGGACAGTTGCTCCAACTTCAGGAATTAGAAGAGTTGTGATGCGAAGCATATGAAAATGTCAAGTTATACAAGGAGCGAACCAAGCAAATGCATGACAAACTTTTGATCCGTAAGCCTTTTACCCCTGGTATGAAAGTTCTTTTATTCAACTCATACTTTAAACTTTTTCCAGGGAAATTGAAGTCGAGGTGGACTAGTCCATTCGAAATTGTGATTGTGTTTTCCTATGGTGCCGTGGAATTGTTGAATCCCAAGACTAAGGAAACATTCAAGGTGAATGGTCATCGAGTGAAACCATATTTTGAGGGCATCCCGTTGGTCAAGGAGGTGGAAACTATGTTCATCCAACCACCCTGACACAATGCACAGAGATTATCGTGCCTCGACAATAAATGTGGCGCTTCTTGGGAGGCAACCTAAGTTCCAGATTGATTTTTCTTCAATTCTTAGTTTTAGTTATTTATTCATCTAAAAAGATTTAATTCTCATTTTATCTTATAAGAGTGGTTGCCTAAGGAGTAGTGAGGATGTTGGTTTTGAAAAAAAAAAAGGATAGAAAGGGGCAGCGCATATCAGGTAAGTATAGTGGATGTCTGCAGGTTCGTCATGAGCCCGCGACAACCGTCATGAGCACGTGATGAGAAAATCAACTTAAGCTACTATCACGGGCACGACGCTCATCGCGCGCACGCGACACTAGCTCCGCAGCATATCATCGCATAACACCTCATCACGATCTCGCAATGGATATCGCGTTCATGCAATGAAAAACACACCTTTAGCCACTATCACGAGGGAGACGCTCGTCATGTGCATGCAACATTGGTTGAAACTGCATCTCATCGCAAGCACACAACATTGGCTCAAGCCGCATCCCATCACGACCTCGCGATGGCCATCACGATCTTGTGACACTGACATCTCTACTTATGTATTTCTTTATTTTCTTAGTTTTTTTGTTTATTTAATGTAATTTTGTTATTTTTGATATATTATTATTTGTTATTTTTTTATATATCGTGTTTCCTCTTCAATATATATACATATATATTTATTTTTATTATTTTTCATTTTTATGCTACTTATTCAGTTTTTTTTATTATTATTTTCTTTTTATTATTATTCAAAAAATAAAATAAAATCAATAAAACCCTAACTACTCCTTCCCCCCTTCCACGCCGTTTCTTCTTTTTCTTCTTCCTCTTCTCGTCTACCTCCCCGTGCCTCCTTATTCCTCTTCTCGCCTCCCCTTGTCTTCTTCTTCTTCTCGCCTCCCCTTGTGTTCTTCTTCATCTGCCTCCCCATTCTTCTTCTTCTTCTTCTTCTTCTTCTTCTTCTTCTTCTTCTTCTTCCTCTTCCTCTTCTCGTCTACCTCCCTGTGCCTCCCCATTCCTCTTCTCGCCTCCCCTCTTCCTCTTCAGTTCATCTATCTTTTCCACTTCTTCTTTCCTCCTTTTTCTTCATTTACCCATACTCCTCACAATGGACAGGTATAAGATATTGGCAAAATGAGGCCATAGAGTGGCGACTCCAGATGATTCTGATGAAGATGATATTAGTCTTTACAATAGTGCCACTGAATCTGACGCATGGGGGGAGCAACGCATAAAGAAACGATAGGAACCTTCTAGCGTTGGAAGTAAGGTCAAGGGAAAACAAGCAATAGGATCCACCTCTGCGACCCCACAGCAACTAGACATTGTAGGTAAGTATGGTGCCCTTTTCCTATTTACACTAAAGCTGAGGGACGAGTTTTTAGGGGAACCATCACTAGGAAGTTTAACACCGGTAATAGCTTTGATTTTGACATCCTAGAACGTTTGGACAGTGATAAAAAAATTAAGGATTTTGTTAGCAAGCTGGGATATAAAAATTTTTTGAACTTAATTTACCCAGGATTCAAAGAGTTGATGGTAGAATTTTATTCTACTTTTATTCTAAATGAGGCACACACTGAGATTTATTTTAGATTGGAGGGTCGTAATTGTAATATCAATTTGGATTTGATGAATACCCTATTTGGTTTCAATAAGACTGGGATTAAAGACATGCCAGACTCTTTTCAGGGCACTGGTATCTGGCGCCAGTTGACAAATGAGGTTGCATTTGATGCTAAATTTGCCTCTAACAGTAGTTTCAAAGACCCCTGCATTACAGTCTTTCATAAGTTCACGTGTCATAACATATTCGGTAAAAGGGAAGGATCCAAGGTATCCCAGGTTGAGGTCTTTTTGTTGTGGTGTATGTTTAATAATGAGCGAGTGTCTATCGCCATTTTCTCTACATTTGTCAACGTCCAAAAAACCAGTTAGGCCTCGGCCATATCATCACTGTTTTTGCCATGCATTTTATTAATTTTGACCTAACAAGCACGCACTATGATATTGTCCCTAGTAAGGGACAATTAGATATTATTGCTTTTTAGAGGGTCAATCTTATCACTCGTGATGGTTCTAAGTGGCTGACAGAATCCACCATAGAGCCATTTCCTAGCTCCCCATCTTCACCACCGCAATCACCAATTGATCAGCATGATCATGGCACAAATATGACACTATGTCAACGGCTTTTTACCTACCTAGATGCTCTGGCCACTCAAAACCAAGCCCTAAAGGAGCAAGTGCATCGATTGGAAAAAACTCAATCACAGCATTCTGCCCAGCTTCAGCAACTCCTTGATCGTACCCCTCCACCACAGTGAGGCCTACGCTCAAGGGAGTACTATTTTACCCTATTCTTCATTTTACGTATTAATTTTTAGTCATTGAGGGTAATGCCTCTTTTAAGTGTGGGGTGGAAGTCTTATTCCTCGAGTTGTTAAGATTGTCTTCTTTTATTTGTTTCATGAGTTGTTTGTTTAGTTGAAAATAAAAAATAAAATAAAAAAACATTTGTGACAAACTCCTTTACTAGACTTTATGTCAATTAATTCCTATAATAGATGATGAATGAGTGCTTAAATGTGCTGAAAAGTGGAGTTACATGGTTATAAGCTTAGAATGATTTTAATTCCATTTACTCACTTTTAGTCAAATACTTCTTAATGTGGGTACTTGTTGCTTTTGAATATAAAGTGTTGGTAATTTAATTGGGCTATGACTTTGTATATGTAAATGTTATGCATCAAAGATCCTAATACTTGTATACCACCTTTTGAGTTGTACGTAAGCTTTTGAGCTATAATAAGAGCAATTAACATTTTTAAGCTCTTCATTTTCTTTCATGAGTGTGATATATTCAACTGTAGTAAGATTACTTTAGAATTTGCATTAAAATATTGGTTGAGATTGCATTATATATTATCAAGGCATGTACATGATAGAGGCACTAGGGTTAGCCCCCTTTTGACTTTCTCTTATAGCCTACCTTGACATTACCCCCTAGTGAACCAATTTGAGCCTTATCACTTTCTTTCTTTATTTACCCATGTTATGGATACCCAATACAAGCCCATTATTTATTTTCTTTTCTTTTCTTACCCGCAATCATAGGACTTAGTAGATACTTAGAGGCTAACACCTAATACTTATACCTTTTATAGTCTTTATTTGTACTTGAATATTGTGAGTTGTGATAAGTGAAGTTGATAGTTAGTAGTACTGACAAATTGTTGTTTGTGGCCCTTAAAAAAAAGAGAAAAAAAAAGAAAGGGGAGCAAACATTGAGTTAAAAAAAAAAAGGGCAAAAGTTACTAAGTGTAATACTACTAACTGCATTGAACTCATCTCAATGATTATAAAAGAGAAATCAATTGATAGCCTTTATTCTATTTGCTAATATCTTATGATTGATATGCCCTATATTTTTCTTCCATTCCATACCTTTTTACCCTAGCCCCATTACAACCAGTTAAAAGACCTCTTGATATGTGTTTTGATGATATTTTTGGCAATGGAGAATGGATTAGAGTCCAAACCTATGGAAGTGTTTGCTATATTTTGAATGAGTGTTTGCTTGAAACTATTGCCTAAACACTTGAGAGAATTGAGAGAAGTAAGGAGATAGGTGTTGGGTTATTGATGCATGTGCTTTTGATTTATGCAAATAACTAGCATAATTAGATTGTTTCCTACTTTATATGAGAAGTGGCAATGGATCATATTAAGTTGTCTTTTGAATAGAAGTGTGAGTGTGTAATTAAAGTTGTTTCGAGAGTGGTTAGTTATGGAATTTTATTTTTGGCATAATGGATGCATTAGTGAAGCTTAGGTTGATTGAACTTAAAATCAAATAATGGAGTTGATCGCATGCATGTTATGTTTTTGATTTGTGTGTTAGTTTCCATGGTTAGGAATTGCTTGGGGACAAACAATATCTAAGTGTGGGGTAACTTGATGTGTTCATATTTGTTATAGTTTTATAGGTGTTTTTAGTGGTTTAGTTTTCTTGTTTTTTTGTGATTTATGGATAAATTTGATATATAATTGTGTTTTTCATGATTTTAGGTTTTAGGTGGTGGAAAGGAGTATGAAGGACATGTTTTGATGTTTGATTTGAGTTGTGGAGGTGTTTTGGGTAACAATGGAGTACATTAGAGGTGTTAAGGAAGCAAGGAGAAATGATGTGTGAAGAAAAGTTTATCGCGACTTCGTGACGACCATCGCTTTGTTGTGACAGGATGAAGGCAGTGGGCAATCTATTGCGTGTGCGACGCCCATTGTGTGCACGCGACGACTGGATAGTGCAGATCACGTGGATAGCTATCAAATCCGATTTTTATCAACTCCTTTAGGGTTTTTCACTCCTATAAAAGGAAAATAACACATCTTGGGAAGGGAACAAAGTGGAGAACAAACGTTTAGTCATTTATTTCATTTTTTTTCTCTTAGATTTGGGGGAGACGCATTCTAGGGTTTCGAAATTCTTTATCCTTTTCTTGAAATTTCTGCACACACAAGAGACTTCTTGGTGGGCAATCTCATTCTTCAGCAGACTAGTTGTTAGAGGAAGGAACTATTTTTGCTCTTGAGGATTATTTTGACTTGGGCTTGAAGGATTGGAGACCACCAACCTCCAATTTCCAGATTTGAAGATTTAAGGGAGCATCATAACTTTTCTCTTCTTCTCAATTGCTGTTGCAATATTTGTTTGACTATGAATATTACATTGATTTGTTTAATATTCATGTTAGGCTAAATTATTTTTGGGAGCCTGGTTAGCAATCCCAATTTTGTAATAAACTCCCATTATTTTGTTGGATGAATTTATTATTTCCATTTCAATTTAATTGCACTTAATTAATTTCTAGTTTAATGATTGATTGGCCAGCAATGATTGAATTAGGAATGAATATGTTAGGGTTTGATTATTAGATACATCATCTTTAATATAACCTAAAAATTGGATTGAACATTAGTTAATTCATTGGTTTGATTAGCTAATGCATAAGGTGATCACTATGAAATATTAATTCTATAAATTTAATGCTTGGGAGGGAATGCGAAATTGGGTGAGCAAAACTGGGTACCCACTTTGTCCATTGATTTTATTATTTAATTAATTTGCAATTTAATTTATTATTTAATTAATTTAGTTTTTAATCAAAATCAAATCAGACGAATTAGAGTGTTTAGGTTGCATTTCGTGTTCATTGGCAATTGAAGTAATTAGGAGTTTAAGTTAGTGATTCCTTATGAGATCGACTCCGGGAGGACACTTGCCATTCTACAATTGACTCGTGCACTTACGGGTTAAATCTTGAGTTGACATCAAGTTTTTGGCTTGTGTCAAAATTATTTTGATAGACTTGAGCTGACCTAAAGATACTAAAAATGATGATATATAGTTCTAGAAATTTTGGAAATATTTGGAAATTAATTTAAGGTGAGCAAATTAATATCTAGTATGACTAGAATATGATATGTATGTTAGAATTAAATTGTTTAATTTTTGACATCATAATAACCTAATTTTAACATATATTAATTTTGAATTAATTTATGGAAATATAGAATTTAATTAATTTGATTAAATATTAATTTTCATATTAAAATGACTTGCAAAATTAAATTAACTGAAACAACATAAGTAGGCAATTTCAGTTCAAGAGTTGAAACCGCCTTTCGAATTTAGAAATCAAAATCGTAACTACCTATTTTATTTTATTTTATGCATTAGAGAATGCATACTAGGGTGAATGGAATGACATGATAGATAATTATGGACTTAGGCCCAATGTGTTTGAGCATGCATGATTTATTTTGTTTTATAGTAAATAGGGTCTATGTGTTCCTACTTCTCTTTTTTTTTCATGTATTTTTTTTCTCATATTATTTTCCTCAAATGTAAATTGGGATTTTCTATTTTGAAATATGTAATTAGATTACATCGGATTAGGATAGAATAGAGATGCAAAGGAGCAAGAAACAAAAGAGATGGTGTCATAAGCAAGAAGACTTATAAATATGAATTTAATTTTTATTTTTGGGTTGTAAGTCATGCATATACCTATGTGAGACATAGTCAATCTCTCTTTGGCTCAAGAGATTGACATTAGTATGTCCATAATTATGCCATATAGTTAGTGTATGTATCTTTATATATCTATGCAATGAATGTATGATATATAAATGTATGCTAAAATAACATGATAAGATTAAATTAAGAAAATCCCTCGCTTAATTAATATCTTCCACTAATATAGCAAGAACGAGAGTTGTTTTTAAAGTTAGGATTGTTGGGCAAACCCAAGCCTACTCTACAAGAATATATTCAAACCATGAAAATAAGATTTCATAATTAATAGGCTGGTTTTAACAAGAAGCATTGATTTGTTGGGCAAACCCAAGGTCAATAAGGATTGAAGCAAAGTTGGGTTGTGTATATGAGATATGCATGCATCAAGCATTGATAACCCAATGTAGGTGCACACATCAACAATTGTTAGCACCAAATTCGATAGTTGCATGATAATGCAATTGTATAAAGGCTTCAGTTTCGACACTCTCTAGTAAACTTGTTTAATGGATTAAACAATTGCAATTTTGTTTTAGTTTATGAATAAAGAATATAGTTTTGTTTAATAGTTGAACAAAAGTTTTTCATTTGACTATTAAGAACAATTGTTGTTCTATATGGTCAAATAATATTCCTTATGAAACTAAAACATTATGCAATAGAGTTTATGATCTTGGAATGCTTGATTCTATCCTCAATATTAAATTTAAAGGGTCGATGACCCAAAACCATAAATTATGGCATTGTCAACTCAGGCATATAAAAGAAAATCCCATGATGAGTTATGGTTACTTAGGGTCATTTGATTGTAAATCATGTAACACATGTGAATCTCATATACTAAGCAAGTTAACAAAATCACTTTTTAATGAAAAAGAATAAAATGCCAAAAAACTAATGGACCTTGTACATATAGATGTGTGAAGACCAATGTTCATGCATGCCCTAAATAGTTTTGTCTACTTCATTACCTTAATTATGATCGCTTATAATTTGGGTATTTGTATATAGTGAGATACAAATTTGAAACCTTTGAAATGTTTAAAGAATTAAAAAATGAAGTAGAGGAACAATTCAACAAAAGTATTAAGACACTTAGATTAGATCAAAGTGAAATAATACTGAAGCTAAATGTTTCAATGTCATATAAGAGATAATGAGATTTTATCTAAATGAACTATATCTTATATGCTATAGCATGATGATGTGGCTAAAAGGGATAGCCGAACCTTGTTAGACATGGTAAATTATATAATAAGCTTTTAAAATTCCTTAAAGTTCCTTTTATGGTCATGCACATGAAATTATATTTATGTGATAAACATATTACCTTATCAATTAGTTGATGTTGTACCATATAAGATATAAAATAACATAAAGTCTATTCTTTCATAAATGAAAGTTTAGGATTATCCTGCTTAAGAGGTGTAGATAATGTTAGACTAGATAAAAACTAAATCTAACATAATATATGCATATGAGATAACCAATGAGAGTCATTTGGATATCAATTTTACCACTATTTAAACAAAAGGTGTTTGTTCAAAGTATGCTATCTTTCAAAAGGATTATAAAAGAAAAATTTTCTTCTATAAGAAGATAGTGGGAGAAGAATGAACTTGATGAAGTTCAAATATATACTCAAGCAGACATGAATCAACTGATAAAGCCCAAATATGTTATTCATATAAATGAAGTAACAGTAAGATCTTATGAAACACAAGAGATTCATAAGTAAAGTAGGATATAAGTTTTTCCTAAGAGACATAGATCTCTCATAAGTGAACAAAAGGTCATACTGCTTACAGAGGATGATGAGTCTACTACTTATGAAGAGATTCTGAAAGGTTCTGAATATGACTAATGACTATAAGCCATAAGTCAAATATGGATTCCATATCTATAAACCAAGTAAGGACTTTGGTTGATCCATCTAATGGGACAAAGCTCCATTGGGTGTAAATGGATCTTCAAGAAGACCGATATGGAAGGTAATGGTGTTACCTATAAAGCTAGAGTTGGTAGTTAAAACACATCGTTAAAGATAAAGGTTGACTTTGACAAGACTTTTTGCTCCATATTCTATGCTTAAATCCATCATATAATTCCTAGCCATTATTACTTATTGTGATAAGATTTTGCAAATGGATATGAAGACAGGTTTCATTATGAAAATTTGACTTAAGATGTGTGCATGACACAACCTAAGAGATTCATAACTAATGATAGCTAAACAAGATGCAAATTGCAAAAATCCATTGATGGATTAGTGCAAACATCCGGGAGTTGAAGTATTCAAATTGATGAGAAAATTGAAGAGTTCATTTTTCTCATAATATATGGATGAATCTTGTGTTTTTCAAGAAGGTTAATGGGAGTGATATTGTATTCCTATTGAAGTATGTGGAAGATATACTATTAATAAGAAACAATCTCTCATTTTAAGTTAGTCAATTTATTACTTTAAAGTATTTCTCTAAGAAAGATTTTAAAAATAACCTACTAGAAGGGGATTAGGATCTATAGAGATTGATATAAGAGGTTACACAATCTTTCTTTGTCTATATAGCTAAGATGCTAAAGTGGTTATCATGAAATATCAATGAGATATTCCTATGATCGATATGATTACTCTCTCTAAGTCTTTATGTCCAAAGGCATAAGATAAATGGACAAGCATGAGTGATGCTCTATTAGTTTTGGCTATTAGAAGCACTGTGTGTTATACTATGTACTAGGCCCAATGGATATCAAGCTTTGAGTGTCATTAGTGAATATTAATATGATCCCGTAAGGGTTTTATAGGTAACTGTCAGGAACATCCTTAAATACTTGAGAATGATTAAGGATGTATTCTTGGTTCAAAGAGATAATAAGCTTATAGTAAGTAGGATTATGGATGTCAGTATCTAATTCAGTAAGGATAACTCAAAATCCTAGTCGTGCTATGCATTTATATTAAAATGGTTGTGTAGTCAATTGGAAGAGTTACAAATAGATGATGCCTTCATATTCCACTACTGAAAGTACATTACAGCTTCCGAGGCAGCTGAGGAAGCGGTTTAGATAAGGAAATTCATTAAAAAGTTAGAAGTGATTCTTAGTATTGTAAATCTAGTATGATTGAAATAACCATAGAGCCTTTACATATGCAAAAAAATCATGATCTCATCAAAAGATCCAAATGTGTACTCAATCTTATCAATTGATTAAAGAAATCAACAGTAGACTTGATGTAATGAAAGAAAGAGTTCATACTGATAAGAAAATATCTGATCGAGTCACTAGACCAAAACTCCAAAAGGAATATGATAGTCATATCCTCGCCTATAGTGTAATGTACAATGGCGATTGGCTTTAGTGCAAATAGGAGATTGTTAGAGATGTACCCAAAAGGCAATTGCTCTGGCACTTGATGTACACATTCATAAAGACATTCTTTCATTATATTAGTATTCATTTTCACATGAATTGATACAGATCTTAAACTGATTAATGAAAGTCCATGATATGAAACATAACATGATGGAAATCATGATGAGATCATGATAATGAGATTGCTATCATTGGTAATTATGTTAGTATCTAAATTATCTCTAGTTATAAGATCAACAAGATGAGACATTATTGATCCGAATAGACTAGCACGTATTATATTCCTTAATTGGATCAAGCAATAGATCTCATAAGCTATGAATATGAGATGTTCAAAGTTAATATATGGATGCTTGTTAAGAGTAGTCAAGTACATTAGATGACCTGCTATGAGACGATCATATGGATTATCTATTTAAATGTCAATGATAGTCTCATCATAACAATGGTACAAGTATCCTTAGACTTGAGGTGCTCAAGGATATCTTGGATATTGATTTTGTGCTTTGACTCCATTCCTTATTGCCTCATAAAGGTCGCTCATAGGGTGGTGATTGGGTACATCTTAAGGTATTCAAAGGTAATTGGATAGCCAACAGAAGAATCACTACTCTTAATAGAGGCAGAGTATACCCACAGCCTCTTATCAGGATCATTACTCGGGAATCTCTAGCCAATATAGAAATATCCTGAAGATGGTCTTCATTGACATGTCTAATAGAGTAATGAGTTTAAATGACAAAATCTAACATCATTTGGGCTAAGTGTGATGTAGTCAGTCTAGTGGGATCTAACACATAGTCCATGCTCTGAACCGAGTGGGATATAGGATGGTGAAAGGATGAATTGCTTATATTGTTGCCTATAGAAAGGTTTATAATCAAACTACTGATTTTCCGGTCAATTGGGGGACATGATGTGTTGCTAGATAACGTTCATAACTTGCTCGAGTTAATTGTTAATTCGGGTTTCCATTATAACTAGGAAGCTAATGGGTCACACGTATTGGAGAAGTGTAGAATGAGTAAAATGGTCTTGGATGAGATCAAAAAATATAAGAGAATTATTTAGGGTTGGATTGTGATGAGATCACAGGAAAAAAAATCTCAAAAAATTGCTCAGAGGGAGTCAAGGGCCCACTTGGGCCCATGCTAGCCCGTGGTTGGCCACTGACTTGCACAGGTCCGTGACAGGCTAGTGATTGCACTTTGGGCAAGCCCAGCGCGCAAGTGTTAGTAGAATTGGCCAAATTTTGGCCAATTTGGCATAAAATACTAAATTGGCCCCTAAACCTATTTTGGTAATATTTCCAACCATAAGAGTGTTTGAAAACAACTATAAATAATATTTTTCATCAGAAAAACTGATAAACCACCATAGAAAATAAATAGTTAATTTTCTTAGAAATTCTCTCAAAGAACATACACAATGCTAGTACGTTGTGTGTTCAAACTATTACCCTTATAGTTTCTTTCTTCCATTTCTGCATGAATTATCATTAGAGACGATCCAATGTTAGATTGTTGTAGTTTGCTACAACCCAAAAAAAAAAAAAATTGAAGAATTGGTTCAAAAAATTAAAGGCGTAATTTCTAACTCTATTTTAATTGAATTAGTTTTAAGGAGCTCAAGTAGAATAATTTGATTTAGGTTTTGAAAATTTTTATTTTCTGCTGCATTTTGTAAATGTAGTTCATCCTCAAAACCTAATAATTTTCATCTAGTGTTGTCTGTGTTTTATGCAAATAAACCCACTCTCTCCTGATTTTCTATTTCAAATCAAGCCATTCATCCTTCCATCGTTTTGAAACTTGATATTCAAATTCTTAGCCACGAAAAAAACATTATTATCATTATGAGTATGTGTATCCGCTCATAGTTTTCCAGATCTTGTAGTCATTGAAGGAGATTCGAGACGTTAGGAGTAGAGACCAGAAATTTGTCTTCTTCGATGTAGAGAACTACCTCAGTTTCTTCGACTTGTTCCCTCCAATTGATTGGTTCGTCTTTTTACTCGGTAATTGTCTAATTTCTCTTCCTCTTTCTAGTTCTTCAAGTTTTGTGCATTCCTCGCTTCTTCGTCATCATTTTGTTGTTAACTCTTTTACTTTTTCTGTGGGTTAATTTCATTTATGATCACTTAATTTTGGTATTATTGTAGTAAAATCACAATTTTTTTGTTCCATAAAAATTATCTATGGTGTAGTTTCAGTATAATATTTTTTTATGAATTTTCAGCAATCAATAACTGGAAAAGTAGTGCTAGTATCCCAATTGACACATAAAATATGCTATGTCACTGTAAAAGTCAAATAGAATGTCATTATACAGGTCAAATAGAGCTCTGTCATCCTAGATTATACTATTTTTAATTTATGGTGCCGACATTGATACTAAATTATAATCATATATGGTGCTCTATTTGAATTATATAGTAGCGTGACGTGTCTCATATGCTAATTGGGATATTAGCATGACTTTTTCAATTGTTGATTGCTGAAAAATCACTGGAAATGACTTTACTGAAATTAAATTATAGTTAAGTGACTTTTATAGGACAAAAAAGAATTATGTGATTTTACTGCAATAATACCAAAATTAAGTGATTATAGATGAAATTAAGCTCTTTCTCTGTTCTCAAAATGAAGTTTAAATTCATTGAGAGATCGGACAAAAAAGGAAAAGAGATGGATGCCTTTGCGAAAAGGATGGATATCTTCGCAAAATATTTATTGAGTATTGCATTTCTCTTTATTCTATTGTTTTGAAAAAGGCTAAATGTGCAAATTAACCCTTAAACTATATTTTATGGAGTGAGATACCCCTTAACTTTGATTTAGTACAAATAAGTTCTCAAACTTTAAACTCGGTACAATTAGACCTCCTGAACTAGAATCATGAGCAAATTCGGTCTGGTGAGAAGTGACTCGCTTCATAGAAAATAATTTAGGGGCTAATTTATACTAAATTTAAAGTTCGAGAGTTTATTTTCTCTAAGTCAAAGTTGAAAAAATGACTCCCTTCATAAGGTATAGTTTAGAGACTAATTTCCTCCTTTGGCTTTTGAAAAACATGGTTGTTTACTTCAAAATAAGAAAAAGAGTTAGAGACCGATCCAGAACAGAAGAACATGAGTTATAAAAGCTTTGTGTATGAGTTGGAAAACTTGAACTTGGTGCAAGCAGTATTAAAAAGGTATATTTGTTAATTCCTGTTATCTTTATTTGAATCAAAATTATAGTTATTTGATTTTTTTTCTTTTGCTTTTCTTTTGGAAACAAGTTTGGAGCTCTTGAAATGAAGCTAGAAGAAGAATGAAGATGATGAAGATGACTACGGCTGGAATCTTGATTTCATTCATTTTGAAGATGAAAATGAATTTTTAAAAAATTTTAGTGGTGAAATATTATGATAATATGCTTCTTATTTGCTTTATTTTATTTTATTTTATTGAAGTTCTAGTTTTTACGTGCATTTCTATATATTAATCCATATCATTTTTATTATCTAAACTTACCACTATACTGGTAAGTTGAGAACTGTTGGCTGGCAGCGGAAGTGTTTGTTTTCTTTGCATTGAGGGGAGCTCTTGTCTCGGTCAAAATTATAGATTTCAAAAATTTTTAATTTTACCGAAACATACAATCAAATATTGTATGACATGAAAATACACTTTTCATGTTAACCTTGAGCATTTATCCATAACTTTTAACAAAACATATTTTGTCAACTTTTATGGATAAAATCCATTTTGCCAAGATCATCCCATGATTTAAAGAACAAAATGGAAAAATAAAAGGATTCAGACAAACCTTTTATTGCTGAGTTCACCAAGGTGCAAATCAAGCAAAAAGACCAAAAGCTTTGTTTGTATTGATGAAACTCCTTTTTACTAGTCCCAGATGTATGATCACAAATTTCTCCTTCTAGCAAATTTCTTAGCTACTAACTCTTTAGAAGCTTTTTCTCAATATTTTTCTTTTACAGCTCATACCATATGAGAGAAAGAAAATTTTTAAGAACAAAATCAAATTTTGTTCGAGAGAGTGAAATGAACCAGACGAAGGAGCTTTTAACCAGAAGCATATATGTTGTGATTAAGGAAAAAGAGAAAGAGGATTAGAGCATTTTTAAAGGCAGATGAAGGCCAAAGGGCCAAACTCAAAATTTTAACCTCATTAAATGAGGTTGGTAACCGAAAATTTTTTGACTTTTTTTTTTTTAATTTTGATTTATGATACAATGATGGTGCAACAATTGCATAGCTAATTTCTAGCTTCCACCATTAATCATAGAATCAATCTTCTCTTCTATTATAGTAGTAATTACTTTAATGTACCACTATAATTAATTTAATTA